>JAUCMU010000027.1:6432903-6447502 GCA_032275025.1 Enteromius treurensis | reverse complement strand
AAAAAAAAAAATATATATATATATATATATATATATATATATATATATATATATATTTATATATGTGTGTGTGTGTGTGTGTGTGTGTATATAATCACCTGAAACGTTCAACTAAAAGTTCAGTTAATGCCTTACATTTTTAAGTATAATCAACTTTGTTTTGTATGTCATTTCAACTTAAATTCAACTTAAATAACGTGACATGTATTTCTTTTTTCTTTTTTTAAAGCTGAATCTCATATAACCTACAATTATTTAGAAAAATATAATGTTTAATGTAAAAATATAAGTTGCCATGACTTAACTGATCACTCTTTTCACGGAGCAATGAATATTTTAGCAATAAACATTTGTAATAATGATAACTAGATTAATAGAAATATAACATGTATAATTATTGCAAATAACTATTTAAATAATATAAAACATACATACATACATACATACATGCATAAACAAATAAATACATAAATACATACATACAATTTTATAGAATCATCTTAAATCAGAGACCACATATCACCATACAATCCCAAATGTCCCCTTAATTCCTTAAGACCCTTTTTTATTTAATTTTTTTGCACAGATAAATTTTAAATTATTAATAATAACATTTTAGCATTAAAAAATAAAATAAATATTATAAAAATTCTGAACACCACCTCATGTAAATGAACAAGTTTACAAAGAAAGATCACCAAAATTTGCTTTACAGAAAACCTGAATAAAAGTACCCTGGTAATTATTTGCACTCTTCAATTCTCCAGAGCCATCGAGGGAAGTGAAAACCCACATTTGTGCACAATTACAATCCAGAGCAAGAGTCCAGCAATACAGGGCAACTAGGAAAGAATGCTACGTTAAAAATTAATCACTGTTCTGTGCTTCTCCACTCCCTGTGCTTTCCACCAAAACTGTGTTCCCCACCAAAAAAAAGGCTAAATAAATGAATAAATAAACAATTAAGGAATATCAGAACAAGACCATGCATTTAAGAGCCAAAACTTTGGATGCCCAGGATATTTCCACAAGTGTTTTTCATAAAAGCGCTCCTAGTGATAGCAGTACATCTGGGGGCCCTCGGTTTCACAGGATCAGTAAAGGCAATAAATACCGAGGGTACCCCTTAAATAGCACGAGACGAGACTGTCATATGCTTTAAATCAGTGGTTTCTCAACCCAAAAATGGCACCGTTTTTTTTTATTGTTTTTTTTTTATGATGATCATAATTAATAAATGTTAATAGATGTCATCACCATTCAAGTCACTACTTCATGTCCAATCTATACTCTATAAGTCCTGAAGCAAACCGTTGGTTTAAATTTCCCGAAAATCAGGTGTCGATTAAGAAAAGTATATTCATGACATCATACTCCGGAATACATTTTCAAATCCTTTGTTCTACAGAAACAGGAGAGCGTTCCGATGACAATAAATGCATTGTGTAGAACCGTCTGAAAACTGGCAGGAGGCATGATATGACACACGTAATCCGAAGAAGGTGGCACAACAGGGCGCACTACCTGGGCTTTAAGTGAAGGCAGATTGCAAGCTGACGAAAGGCCGTTCAGAGGGGGTATGGAAGAAATTACAAGGCCTGGTAATGCATGAAGATCTAGAAGATAGTCAGAGGCTTGGATCAAACAGCCACCTAATGAGGAGATGGACAAAGCGACCCACTCCTGGCTCTGCCTTCTTCACGCTAATACGTGCTTTTCTCTCCCGAGCGGTGAAAGTGAATTTGAATGATTCACTCATTCACGCTCTCGGTGAGCAATGGAAACTCTTGAATCAGTGCTAATTTTCCTATCAGCGCTAATTTCGGCCTCACCACCAACGAAGCGCCTTCATTTGATGTTTTCGGGGGGTAAGTGGCTCAACATGTCGTCCTATGGGCCGCACTCGAAGTCACATCCTCGCATGAATGAAAAACAGCCTTATGGTTTTTCTCCTTGCCATTTCTCTCTCTCGCCGGGGGAAATGTGCATTGATATCCTGATGCAAAGTGAAAGACTATTCATGTTGGCATATGGAAATTAAATAAGGTGGCACTGGACTTTGAATATGTTAATATGAATATGTTATAAAAATTTGAAATATGAATCTAAAATCCCATAGGGTACTTAAAGTAAATATTTTAAAGTCAAAAGGCCGGCAAAACTGTTTGGGAATCCCTGATAAACACAAGTAACACAACTAGTAAAAGAAAGAGAAAAAAAAAGAATAATAATACTAAAAATAGGGATTATTTACGAGATTTTTATTACTTTTACACCTGCGACATTTAAAAATAATTCTATCTAAGATAAAATAGCCTCAAAATCAATATTTATACAGGAAATGACCTCAATATTTATGCATGCAATGACCTCATGGATCAGGATAGCAACAAACAGCTGTTCAGGAAAGTACTGAAGTGGCATTTGATGCTATTTAAGCGATTTGGGAGGGAAAATAAGTGCCCTCTACCTAGGGGGCCTGATGTATCTTTGTCCATGTATCTTTTGATGAATCTGTTGTCCATTGCTTTGTCTGATTCTAGAAACGTTGGGAAAATAGATCCATTTAATTCACATTAAACTACTTTGTCTACACACACACACACACACACACACAATAGATACAGTAATAAAAAAAAATCCACACACACCTTTTTTTTTTTTGCATTTAACAAACATTTGTTTACTTTTATTTATTCTGTTTAAATATTTAATTTATTCATAACTATTATTAGTATTATAATGCCACTATACAATATAAAACAAAAGTAAGATGTGTAAGTGATATTCTGTGCAATTTCTCGATTTTTTTTCTTCATATTTTGATATTCTTCATATAATGCCTGCTTTGGTGTTTATGGTAGCAGAGCCCCTGGAAAGGCTTTAAAACAGCTGAAGTGTTCAGACACCTGGACACTGTCACTGCGCCAGAGTTCTGGCTGATTGAAAACGGCAAATAAACACTTCTTCCATTCTAGTACAACCAGAAGCATACCTCATGCTATGAGACAGATGCTATTTCAGCCAGGTCTTGATATCCAAAACCAGAGTTTCCAGTCTAATATTTAGTAAAGATGAAACGTCCTGACAATCTGTTCAAAGAAACTCAAGGTATTGCAAATGTGTGTCTAAAAAATTGACGTGAAAAATAATGATGTCATGGAACGATCTGCTTAATTACTTAAGGCGATGGTGAATGAGAATGTGGTCTAGAACAGTGTTCAACACTGCAATTATATTAAGCCTATTTATAGTTACAGTAGGGGAAATGAGGCATTTTATCATCACTATTTATAGTTTAAATCATACAGCATTAACACTAAATGAAAAATTCAAAGAAAGAGTGAGAGAGAGAAACTACTCACCTTCACGTAGTTCCAAACTCAATTCATAATTTTTTTTCTTTTCCTGTGGAACACCAGAGAAAACATTTTGAAGGCTGCTCTTTTTTTTTTAAATTAAAGTGAATAATTGTTGTGGAGCCAAACGAGTATCATACAAGTAGTCTATATGAGTTGTATAATACCTTTTTTTGTGTGTGTTTGTATATGTGTTAATGCAACAACACACACAAAGGAGCCAATAAGGTTGCTGTATTTTAAACTATACTTGCATATGTGGCACAATGGAACATTCATAAGTACACATAGTATGCAAATATGAGACGTTGTGTTTATTCATTATGGATGCCATAATGGTCGTGGGCAGCACGCCGATATTAAGTGCCATTGCGCATGTTTTTTCGCGCAGACCTTTCCCGATACCGTCCCCTATCTCTCTACCGCTTCACTTCCTGGCTACATTGATCTATCCAATTGAATAAATGCAAAAAACGGCAAAGAAAAACAAAACAAAAAGGATGCCATAATGGTACACTGGATCAGATGTTATATTTGTTCATGAGAAAAGTCTAAATTTACATTCTAATCTTAAAGAATTTACTCTAGCACAGTAGCTCTCAGTAAAGAAATGTGTGTGAACTAAAGAAAGGATTAAATATGTGGGTAAATCTAGAGGTAAATCTGCTTTTAAAAATATTACATTTACATGTTCGTCTTAATGCAGTAAAACTGTGCATTTTTACACCTACTAAAGTGACAATGACAACTGACAGCATTATTCAAAATTGTCGCCTTAACTTCTAAAGCAATACGTGTTGACGCAGTCAAATTTCATGTGTTCTGTTTAAATAATTTTGGCCCCTTCAGCCTTCCATAGTCCATGTTCTTGGACTCATGCATGACCTCCTTAAGAGGAACCTTCCTATTTTCTAAAAAGGTAACAAATCTAATATTGGAAAAAGCCAACACAGTCTCACCTGACTGTGGTAAACCTATGAAATGTCCATTGTTAGTTCAAGTTCAACCTGGCCTCCAACTAATACGTTTGTATGGGTCTTTTGTTTAAAAAAGGTAGCATAGTTTAGGGGTGATGTAGTAGAGCGATGCATTGGAAAACAAGACAGGATCGTTGGATCAAGGGTTTAAACTCAGAGAATGCGTGTGTTCATAAAACCCTTTGAGTCTTGTTTTTTCATAATGTTTCGTAACAGGTAGGTTTAGAGGTTGGGTTGTGTGGTCATACAAATTAATTGTCTTGTTTCCAACAAAAATATTTAAAAAAAGACAAAGCTATGCAGTGTCTGTGAGGATGTCTGAATATAATGATTATTGGTGGAATGTGCTGTGAGGTACTGTAAGGGGCAGGTAAAATCTCGCCTAGGGCAGCAAATTTAGACTTAAGCGTAATGTGAAGGGAAGGAAAGGACGTGACATGTGGCCAGGTATGGTTTCCCATACTTGGAATTTTTGCTCATTTAACCCATCCTAGTGCGCACACACACAGCAGTGAGAAGTGAACAACCACACACACACACCCCCGGAGCAGCGGGCAGCCATTCAGGTTGGAGGGCAGCCCGGGGAGCAGTTGGGGGGGAACGGTGCCTTGCTCAAGGGTCTTACCTCAGTCGTGGTATTGGAGAGAGCGCTGGTTATTCACTAACCCCACCCACAATCCCTACCGGACCTGGGACTTGAACCCACAACCTTTGGGTTCAAGCCCAACTCCCTATCCATTAGGCCACGACTGCCAGGGTCCACAAGGGATGACTGCCAACTGCAAGGGTCCTCCACAAACCACCTTTTCACATTAAAATAGTACTGTCAAGTTTCATTAAAGACACGCAGTGAAGAATTAGTGCTGAAAAGGCATTCACACAATTATTTCTGCATCTGACCTTATTGAATATGCATTTGTAGGAGTGTCCCTTTCAGATGCAAAATTTATGGTTGGAGTGAGTCTAAATGATTTACGCAACATATTTTACTAGTGTTTGTTTGCGCTTGTCAAATTATTGGCATTCGCGCCATTATGTAACGCCATTATTTAATTTATATAATCTAAATTCAGATTACATGTAATCTGTCACTACCCAATACTTAAATACATAAATATTTTTAATACAGATATTGCATTAGTGCATCAGAGATAATCAGACACTTAAGATTTGATTGGAGCTTTGAAACCTGAGGAGCCGAATTCTACAAAGAGGCCTTAAAGACAACAGGAAGGAGATTGTCAATATTGGGCAAATAACCAAGATAATGGTCAAAGACACAGCACATCATTATCCTTACATGGGTAAAATAATTGAAGATTTTGTTGGATGAATCTCCATTCCCCAACTCAGGACCAGATTGAAATTCCTGGTGAGACCTTTAACCTCTGGTCTTCACAAAATTGCCCTCACGTTCACAGAACTGGCACAAAACTGCTTTTTCATGCCTGTCCAGACTCAAAATACACTAAAATGCATATCTGCATATTATATGTAACACACACATTTAACTATCATGTTATAATCACTCATTGTATATGCATTTTCGAATAACTAATGAATGGCTTATAGTTCAATTTCCGTGTTTAGCATGGTTTTGCTTCAATCACCTTGCTTGGAATGTTTCTTCCCACCAATTCTTGTGACTGATAAGATAACATTTGGATTCATGGTTTGGGAGGAGAAATGTCACCACACCTTGAGCTAGAATGATATCTATTGGTTAAAACACGATTGATTTTGGGATGTGTCCAAAGATGAGTTTAAAAGCTCAAGACACGATTCAAATTAAGCTCTTAGCCTTAGCTTTTAGCCTCAGCTCTTAGTCAAGTTTCAACTGGCTTTTACTCATGATTTTCATCCCGTTTTTCGTTCTTTAAGAGCCCTTCCAGCGTGCACACCTGCTGCTACCTTAGCCACGATGAGAAGAAAACCAATCTAGTCTTGTTACTTTTACTTTCTTTCCTTTCCGTGAGAGTTTGTTAGTTAAGCTTTGCCTTGCCTGACTTCCAGCCAATCAGCAACCTCAGGAAACCCCTTTCTGCAGCGAGGACCATAGAAGGAATCCCATAGCACAAAGGCAACGCAAGTACAAACCTCCAGATTCAGGCTGAACTGGGGAAACTGATATAAATGTTAACCTTCTTGACAAACTCAGTGCAAAAGTTGCTTAAGTGATTGATAGTTGTTCAAGTCCATGCCATACCACATATTGCTGTAAACTTGGGATTTCACATTTTCATTTTCTTGAACTCACTCTTTGCTCACTTTCTCTCTTCTTGCAACTCGTACAAATGTGTGAAGGCATGTGCTTATATGTTAGTTTAGTTCATGTGTCTTAGGTTTATCCAATAAAGCCATATTTATAATTGAAAAGAGAAGTATCTTGTGTTCTGTGCTTACAAGTTAATATCTTAAAATGCCTTGTTATACCGTGGTTATTAATAGTGTTTACACTATAATCTGGATTTTAATATCCAGCACAGAGTTGATGTTATACAGTGAATCCCGACCGACTCAGTGATCCGCCGTAAAACAGTGATTCTGTTCAAATTCCCTATGGAATCTTAAATGATTCTGATTTGATTCTTTGTTTAACCAAAATTTGCTTACACATCACTCTTCTCATATGTCTTCAACAAGCTATCTTACAATTCCTCTAAAGTCGCAATAGTTTTGTGTGAGCAACAGACCTCAGTTTAAGCAAATTTAAGCTGCCGGACAAAGAGAACACCAGTTTGTAACAACACAAACGTTAGTAATGAATTCTTCCAATCACTACGAGCAAATTGTTTTGGTCATATCCATCTCAAGTCTTTGAAAGCAGAAGCGCAATTACCCAAGAGCAAGGGAGGTCTTATTTGAGTACGATAAAATCACTGGCTCTCCATCACGTGACGTCTTCTGCTTGAACTCTTTGCCCGTTTACTCAGAGCTGCATATGACAACAAGGGGACATGGCATGGAAGTAATTATGAGTCTTTTGAAAAGCATCAAGCTTACCTTCTCTGACCTTCTGAAGAGTCTTATCAGCGAGGGGAGGTCCTGATGAGATATAATCTTTTATCTTTTCTTTTCTTTCACTTCTAAAACAGACCAAACAGAGTGAGCCGTTTTACAATATTGCTTTTTAAGTCTTGTTACGTAGTGTTACCTAATGTTAAGTGGGACTTGTCTTGTTATAAGACGTTGATATTTTGGCGACCAAAATTCGATATCAACTCCATGTCTAATGGCAATGTTTAATGTCTGATACCTACATCAGCTGATCTGTTGTATTTAAGTTGTGTATTCAAAATCCAACATTAAATCATTGTCAACTCATCAAATATTGACCTCAACCTGATTTTCATTCTCAACCAAAATGCAACATCAACCTGTCATAACGTCCAATCCTATGCCTACTGGGAATTGTTATGAATAATCTCATTGTTTTGGCATTCAAACACTAAATAAAAAACTAAAATAATTTGAAGTACCTCTCATTTGTTTTGGAGTATCACATTGAAATCCAAAGAAAATAACTATTGGCCTATTATACTTTTACTGTAATGCGATTTCATTTCCAATATGGGTAAATAACTTAAGTAGGAACTAATTTTTTAGTACTGACCAGTTACAGCCAACTGGTGGATAATAATAATGATTTCTCCAAAATGTCTTCCAGAATGTACTTTTTCTCATAAATATGCACAGTGATAATGTACAGTGCATGTACTCCTTTTCTCATCAATTTGTGTGTGATCAATTATAAAGATGCTATGGCATATATAAAGCCTGAAAAACAAGTAAACAAAGTCAGTATCTCTTAAGTAATAGCGTCGCCAACCAAAACAAATTACCCTTGACTTAATAACGGCCAGATGATGGATATTTAGCGAAACTCAGCCTCTTTGGACCCGAATGACCCTTCTGCACTGTTAACATTAACAGCACTGCTTTCCAAACCTTAAACACATAAAAACAATGACTTTGGTATGGGCAAGAATTAAGTGATGCAATAAAAAACAGACATGCAATGCAGAAAGATGTTGCTTTGTTGGAGAAAAGGTCAAATCCACTTTATTAAACTGATTTACCTCCATACAGAGATCAAACATAAGTGACCTCTTCTAAATCAACACTGGGATATTTCATGCGATAGGAGGGGGGAAAGGCTTATTTTGTGTGCAGTGGAAATGTGGCAGAATTACAATTCCATCTTTTCTATCCAAATATTGCAATTAGTTTTTCTACTTTAAGACTACTTCTACTTTTTTCTAGATTTAAGACTAGTTGCCTTTACCGCTAAATAACTATTTGAAGTTGAATAACAAATAAATGTACATTCTCTGTTCTAAATCTCTGTTATTTTTTTTTATACTTAAGTGTTTCTATTTATATACTGCTTTATTTTTATTTTATTTTATTTTTTGGCATGCTGCTACTTCCAGTTTTCTAAATCATAGAAAATGAGTTAGGATGTAAATAAACTTTCCAATATTTAGAAAATCTGTATTTGTACAATAATCCGCAGATTAGTGTAGTAGTGGTTATTGTTAAAGTTGTTTAAAGAATTGTTATTAATGAAGGAAAGAATGGAATTTAAAAGATGATGCACTAAATATTTTATTATAATGGGGCTATCAGACTCCAAAAAAAAAAAAAAAAAAAAAAAAAAAAAACACCATGCATGAATTCTTTATCATGCAGGTTTGGGAGATGAAATTGAAAATTGACATGGAGAATTGGATATAGAGACTTGAGTTTATTTTTCATTTATTAATGCTTGCTTTTATCAGGGAACAGGAGATTAAAAATAAAGGTTATCTTTACTTTCATTATTAGGTATGATTGTGCTTGCTTGAAATCCCAATTGAAACTCAAAAGGAGTCCTACAGCATATGCGTCAATCAATGTGACTATGACTTACATGCTGCGTCATTTGATTCTAAATTTACTGCTTTGCAAGACATCCAGAGCT
Source organism: Enteromius treurensis (assembly GCA_032275025.1). Classification (NCBI taxonomy): domain Eukaryota; kingdom Metazoa; phylum Chordata; class Actinopteri; order Cypriniformes; family Cyprinidae; genus Enteromius; species Enteromius treurensis. Next base: position 6,438,203 of record JAUCMU010000027.1, on the reverse strand, counting down.
TTTTTTCTTGACATCCATGATGTCAAAGCACATTGGCTTTTGTGTCTTATAATTTACTGGGACACTCCAAGCTGAATGCACTTTTTTATTGAGATTTAAGAGCGATGGTATAGAGGTGAAGATTTAAAGCAAATGAATTATGGTCTATTAGATGACATCAAATAGCTATAGTTTATGTGATATACGGACAACCTTTACACTGTATTATTTTTGGATTCAATGTTAATGACTGCACATTTACGTTTCATGCATTATATGGATGTGCAGTAGTGTTACAAACACAAATGTAGAATAATTTGAAAATCACATCCACGTTTGGTGAATGTGCCTCTTAATTTTTGAAAACATTATCACTAAAGGTTATTTGAATGCTCAAAATAGTCTTTTTTTTTTTTGGCCAAAAAAATCGGTACCCTTGGTAAATATGGTCCACAAAAGTCTGTGAAATATTATTATTTTATACAAAATACATAATAAATTAAATAAATAAATCACCGTTCATTTAAGAATAAGAATTTAAAATTGGGGGAAATATCATTATGAAATAAATGTTGTTGTCTTTTTTTCTGATACACACTGGCCACCATTAATGACACCTTTTTATTCAATTGTGTCAGTTTAACAGATCTATGTTTTCTGCTTCATCCAGAATCACTCCAGATCCTTCAGAATAACAGCTCCATGTTGGTGCTTCTTCTCTTCAGTTTTCCTCACTCTACTGGCTTACACAGGGTTCAGGTCAGAGGACTGAAATGGCCAGAGAAGAAGCTGGTTTTGTGCTCAGTGACCCATTTTTTGTGTTGTTTTTGAAGTGTGTTTTAGATTATTGTCAGTTGAAAGATCCAACCATGGCCCATTATAAGATTTCTGATAGAGTAATTTCTTAATTTTTTATCTGTAGGTATTGAATCCATAAAGCCATGTGTCTAAACAAGATGTCCAGGACCTCCAACAGAAATATAGGCCAACACATAGCAGAGTGTTTGCTGCAAAAAAAACTTTTTTTTTTTCATCTGACCATACAAATCAGTCTAAATTAAAGTTTCATGGCTGGATAATGTATTGTTAAAAATTGTGAATATTATTGGGAAAATAGTTTGGAGATATTGTTTCCATAAGAATTTCTAGGGGTGCCAATAATTTTGTCCAATTTGAAAAAGACATTTATTCCATAATGATATTTCCCCCTCATTTTAAATTCTTATTATCCAATAAAATTTCAAAAGTATTATCAATACAGATTAATTAATTTATTAATTATATAATTTTCACAGCCTTCTTTGACCATATTTACCAACGGTGCCAATATTTTTTTGAAATGACTGTATGCAACCACCATGTAACCTGCATGTAACCATGTAATGAGAATATTATTAAAAACAGATCATTTTAAACAAATGTTCTATCAATGTTACTGAAAAGATGGTTGCCAGAATGTTAGCCAAATTAAGAGATTGTTCCCTAAAAACAAACAAACTAATAAATAAAAAAGAGACTTTTTACAGCAATGTCATAGACGAGCAATTTTGGTTTCCAAAGGTTCAAAGATCTTTCAATTATTTGTTCTTAAAACAAACATATTTTCATTACTGTGAAGAAAATTTCATGGCTTTTTTCAATTTTCATGAAACATCTGAAAAAAAAAAAAAATCTAAAGTTCTTTATTGGCATTGATGATTAACATCCAAAGACTCTTTAAGTAGCACACATGTCCATTATACTGTATTAGAAAACAAATAATAACGTTCTTCAAATTATTCAAATGTTCTTTACTCCAAGAAGGATGTTTTAAGAATTGTTGACTGAAAGATTGTTTCACCCAAAAGTGGTTCTTCTAAGCCAGGGTTTCTCAAATCTTACAATGCATTGGACCTCCAGGGTTTGCTTTGAGAAACCCTGTTCTGAGGCAATGCTGCAAATACAGCTTTCTGGAACTTTTATGTTTAAGAGTGCATAGATTCTTTATTGAATCATAGATGCTAAGAACTCGCAGTTGTAAGTTATAAAGTAACATTTTAAAGAGGAAAAAAAAAAGACTAATATGTTCTCAGAGTATATCTTATACATCTTTATACCTGTGAGATAAAAGTCGTAATAACCTTTTTTTTTTTTTTTTTTACTCTGAAAAAGTTATGATGTCATTAATAGTTTCTATATGAGGGCAGCTTTCAGGTTGAAAGTGTTGTGTCCAGTAGAGTCTATTCTCCCAACTCCATTGGCAGGTAATGTGACTCTTCACCGATTAAATTGTAGGAAATGTACAATTTTCAAGGAAGAGATTCAGCGTACAAGAATCTCTCAGGAGCAAAAAAAAAAAAAGACATCAAAACATCTTCCAAGACAAGAGTGTCCCAATTACTTCTTTGAGTACTTCTTACTCCCGGAGCCACATATTGGACACTTAAAGAGATTATGTGAGAGTACGAAACCAAAATTATGTTAAATAAGGCAATGAAATGCCTGCTTTCCTAGTGTGGTCTGCCATGATGTTTTAACTCTCAGTGGCGAGGTCAAGTCAAGCGCACCTGGGTTAAAGCTCAGACTGTGAGAGGAACTCGTCCACTGCCAGAACAAACAGCAAGAATTTCCAACCGGTTCCACCATTCTGCAAAGATTACCGTATTTTCTCATAAATGCTAATTTCTTTCTAGGAGTGACAGAAATCCTTTCTTTTTCCTTTAATCTGGCCGGTATTAAACAGATAATTGTGCCACAGCGGAATAATTCAACTCTTCCTGATTTTAGTCCCACATATCATCTGTAATAATCATAAAAACCTATGACAAACCGCATATGCTCTAATTTCTAGTAGTTTCCGTATTGAATCACCGTTTAGCGGCTCACAACGTAAATATTTTGTTAGCGACACACTGGCTGTAACCTCTTCTGGACATTCTGAACGATCCTACTTTAAGATTCCAGAGGTGTGTCCCTCTTTCGTTACAGAAGGAATTTTTATTGAAAATCAGAGTGATGTGGGAAAATGCTCTGTGGTAAAAAGCTTTACGCATTATAGTCACAGATTCCATGTTTTAATACAGTGAGGACTACATCAAATATCTAATAAAATAGCATTTAAGTAGTCACAAAACCTCTTCCCTACATGCAGTAATTAAAAGAATCAATTTTGATACAGTCTACTGAATGACTTCAATTGAAGCAGTTTTAATTACCGTTTAACTAATTGTATCCCACAAGCCCACAACCCTGTTTCCTTCACTGCAAAATTCAAAGATTTTATAAAATTTGACACCTTGCAAGATGATTGTTCATTCTACACCCTGAAAGACAAAAAAATGAACACATTTTATTGCATTGCACTTCTACAGCTCTAACATTCAACTCTGTTACAGAAGTTCTTATTAATATCAATAACAGAGTTGATTTTGTATTTTTAATTCAAAACCAAAGTTAAAAAAAAAAATGCGTCCTGAGGTTAAACTGTAAAGGTTGAGCATATTCACTCACTAAAGAAATTGAGTGCTTCAGTAATGTTTCAGGCCAATATATCAATGCTTGGTGGCTGTTTATGACCATGACTCACAATAGCATATTATAAATAAACTCGTATTTTAGGAAGCTGGTAAAATGCATCTAAAACCTGCATCTAATTGAACAATTGAGCTTTCAGGCTGTTTTAATCTTATAATAGGCCACTTTCTCCACTTTCTTAATTCTGAAACTGCATGTGGCCGTTTCCACCAATGCTGATTTGTTGTTGTTTTTTTTACCTAAATGGAAGAAAATATTTCAGTTCATTAAACAATAACGAGTCATAATAGAGAAAGAGAGTGGAGCCCAAGCATTTCATGAAGACAGTCTGATGTAATAAATCGAGTGATTAAACCCGGTCAACCCTAGTGAAAAATAAATATGCTAAAATGGATTTGAAATACATTTATTTCATGCTGAGTACACTACAAAAACATTATGTCATTTAAAAATACATGAACGTTTTGCAAAAAACGCATTTCGAGAGGAACGCATACGAATTAATCTTACACAGCTTGTAGCCCATCAGCTAATCATTCCCAAACTCTCGCACCCGATCGCTCCACTTCCCATTCACTATAAAAAACCCCAGTTTTCATTCCATCCACATCTCGCTTTAAGCATCCCTCCTCCTCCCCTTCTCCGGCGTTATTCAGATCACGTTTCCCGGGGGAGCAGCCTGGGGACCAAGCCAAACTTCGAACCATTGCCCCTTTAGGGTTCACACCACTAGGGTTCGGGGTTCGGGGTTCTCCCGGGCTCGCTCCCCTGACAGCATGCCAAATTCGCTATATTTTATATGAGGAAGCGTGAACTATTGAAGTTGCAATAGTTCTTTTAGGGTCAGATTTAATAAACGTTTTCGGTTTCACTTTATTTTGATGGTCCCTTTAACGTATTCTGTTGATTATAACAATAACCTACATATCTACTAACTCTCAACAGAGTGCTAGCACAGTATTAGTAGACTGGTAGGGTTAGGGTTAGAATAAGTTGATATGTACTTGCAAAATTACTTATAGTCAGTAAGCCGTCTTTTGGGAGACCATCACAATAAAGAGTTAGCAGATGTTAATTAGAGAGAGTATTAATATTCTAATGAGAGTTATTTGACATGTAGGTGCAAAGCTACTTATTTTCAACAGATTGTTCAAAAGGGACCATCAAAATTAAGTGTTACCAAGTTTTCACCAGCGCAAACCATCTTTTGGCGTTAAAATAGTACAATAGTAAGTAATATAGTAGATTTTGCACAGTGAAAAATTTGCACCAGAAAAGTGTGGACCGCTACTTTTGCCCCCCTGCCCTTGTTGAATATTCTAGAAATATATTTCTAGGAGTTTTCCTTTCAGACATTAAAATTATAGGAGGAAACTATTTAAATCAATATTGCTGGTCCTTTAATAAAACCCATTTAGGTGTAATATAAAGAAATGTTAATTGTGTAATCTGTATAAACGTCTGTCCTACTTTATATTAAGTGTCCCTAATACCTGTGTACTTCCATAGTAGTATGTAACCACAGTGTAAGTACATACCGGTACATAGTATCTACAGCTGTAATATTTCTCACACATGTAACAACTCTCAGAATGGTGTGTGTAAGTACAAATGTGTAACGGGACATTGTAACAACACTTTTTGGTAATGAAAGTACAAATTTGTAACAGGACTAACAGCACTTTTTGGTAAATAAGGTGTTACACTTTATAGACAAATAGACATAAATTATGGTTGGTGTCCAGAATGTTACACTTTATATTAAGTGGGCAGTTCCTGAGGAGTAACCATGTATATACACTGGTATT
>JAUCMU010000027.1:6411441-6423719 GCA_032275025.1 Enteromius treurensis | reverse complement strand
AGAGGGCAGACAGCAAGACGATCAAGGGGTGATGCATACGGTTTGAGATAAAAATTAAATCAAGCTAAAGTCCTGCAACATCTCATAGAGCACATTTTTATTTCCTTTATAGTTTTATCACTGACAAATAAAGAGCAGAATATACAAAACTAGAAACCCCTTCAACCTTAGATAAAAGAACACGACCATATAAAGAGAGATACATTTGAAGCCAGTTGTTATAAATATATTTAGTTTTAATAATTTTATCAGAAAATGTTTAAATTATGTCTACTAATGTTTTGTGATACGAATTTCTAAATATTTTACTCTATTCTTAACTGGAATACCTTCTAAGGGTACATCATCTACATCAGTGATTTTCAACCGGTGGGCCTTCGAGCGCCATCAGGTGGGCCGTGCAGGTAGTGGTAGATTACTCCAAATTAATTTTTATTTATTTTTTAATTGACAAATCTTGTTGTTTCTAATAATCTAATTGTTCTTATGAATTTGTATGATCAAAAACATTAAAGCCCAGACGATATTAATTAAAGCTGTGTTTAAAAATCGCATCACCTATCACGTCACAGCGTCAGTTTGATCATTTGTTCGATTAGATGCAGTGACGTTAACAAACACATTACTGTAATATGGATTGCTTTTTGAAAAGAAAAGCAGATGTGGGACACAGACCTGTGCAAGCTAAAGCTTTTAAGTGTGTGGTGAGAAAACACGACGCTAAATACATTAAATTCGGTTTTATAAGCGCAGGTCCTGAGAATAAGCTGAAGGCACAGTGTGTTGAATGTGGACAAATTTAGTCAAATGAGGCGCTAAAACCCTCAAAGCTGCAAAGACAAACTCAAAACACCTGGGCTGTGTGGGAAGCCAAAATAATATTTTCTAAGGAAAAAAGATGGACTTCAGGCTCAACAAAAAGTCATAACATCATTATCAACTCAATCAAAAGTCACCCTAAAAGCTAGCTATACGGTCACTGCTCATGTTGCTCGTAGTAAGAAAAGCCTTTACTATCGCTGAGGAACTTATTTTGCCAAGTGCTGTGGATATGTGTCGAGAGTTACTGGGTGATGCAGCTGCGACCAAAATTCAGTCAGTACCACTTTCCGATGACATCATGCATGGCCAGATGAATTGTTGACATGAGTGATGACATTGAATGCCAATTCGTAGAACGAAAAAAGACAAGCCCTTATTTCACAATACAGCTGGACAAGTCAACGGATGTAAGCAACGCCGCGTTACTGTTAGTTTTAGTCCGATCCTGCATGCACAGTAAACTTTGTGAATACTTGCTATTTTGCAAAGAACTTCCAATGAGACCAGTGGCAGATAATGTCATGCATGTCTTGATGAGTACTTCACTGAAAAAGAACTTGATTGGAAATACTGCTGTGGACGGTGCGGCTACTATGACGGGAAAATATCACGGTGTTGTTAAACAAATCCAAGAGTGAGAGCCAGAAGCAAAGTGGACGCACTGTTTCTTGCACAGGGAAAGTCTTGCAACAAAGCAGATGTTACCAGAACTGCATGAGGTCATGAACATTGCTGTGAAAACTGTTAACTATATGTAGCCAGGGCCGCAGCTGGCCTAGTGGGTGCCCTAAGCAGAATAGTATTGTTGTGCCCCCACCCTCAAAAAAAAAAAAAAAGGGGGTCAAAGCCTGTAAGGGGTCAAAATAGAACTTTCTATAAATATAAAAGTAAATAAACTAATTGTATTTACATTGTATTGTTTTGTAAATTACAATTGTAGCCCTAGACAAAAACAATATGATTTTAGGCAGTGTGACTGATTTTATGGTGTTAAGCATTCAGAATTAACACAAAATAAAACATCCAAGTTTTTGTTGAAGAAATTAAATAGGCTGTAGGATTTCTATTACAAAAAGGTGGCCAAATTAAAAAAATAAATTAAGTGGATATGTAATTTAAATCTTTGGTCAATATTAAACAAAGATTGGATCGTCCTGTAACAGCAATAATCAGGCCTTTGGTGCCCTTTGCAGGGATTGTATTACATTATGTATTTTTACAGTGTTATTCAATGAAACCATAATTAAGCCATGCACCATATATTGCCTCGTTGTTTTTATATAATACATTTTACATCATGGAAACTGCAATGATAAGTCAAATGCGTTGTTGTTGGTGGTGAAATCACCGACAATAAAACACATTAGTCTACTAATGTCAGTCAAACATGTTTCACAGGATTATAAACTTACAGTATTGGGCTACCTGAAATTGAAGCAACGGTTTCATCTCTGTTTTTTTCCTTTCCTTTCTCTGCGCCGAGTTGCGCTGATGTAATTTCCCTGATAGAGCGTTGTCCATCAATTATGATTATTTGTATTCTGCCGCAAACATTGGTGAGAGCGCGCGCGTGCGCAGATGCGGGAAAGTGTCGCGTGTGCTTATACTGCATAAAATACATTTCTTTTTAATAATTAGCCTATCTATAATATGTATGTTCATGTTTCGATTTCTATGTTTATTTATACATTTTTAATAATATAGAACGAAAGGGGTTTTATTTTAATTTTTTTGAGAAACTGGGTTGGTGCCCCCCTGGCAGCTGGGGCCTTACGCAGACTGCGTACTCTGCGTATAGGGAGCGGCAGCACTGACATAACTGATAAGAAAAAAACCAAGAAGAAACATCAAATTCAAACAAAATTTGAAATGCAATGCAGGGAATTCTGGGAATGTCAGTTTACGGTGTTTCCCTGTCAATTTTACAGGAATTTACCATCAACCAGGTTTTTTACTGTAGCATTTTCACAGTTTTTTACCATTAAAATCACGGTCATTTTTTACAGTGTACATTTCAATAATACTCATAATAACACAAAGCTGAAAATTTAGTCAACTAAATTTGTTTTTTAAAAGTAACTAAAATTATATATTGCAAAAAAATTCAATTAACATAGATTTTTTTCAGTGACTATCGCCATCTACTGGCCTGGTACTCATAATGCAGCATTTTAAGTCCTGTTTACAAATCCATGGGAACAGGGATTGTTTTGACAATGTTGTTGTCAAAAAAAACGCAAAGGAAAAACATTTCCATTTTTAGCAGATCGTTGTAAACATAGATGCAGCCAGATTATTTCCATGATGACTAACGAAATCTACAAAGAGCAGGGTCAGTGATAATCAGTTGCAGGGAAACTACTAACAGAACTTTTACCAGAACCCAACTTTTATTTATTTATTTTGATTTTAAACGGATTTGGAGAAGAGCTTGCCCTCAGTTGCCAATCCACCTAATAATGGGGGGAAAAAGTTAATGCTCTGGGATATGATGTCCCAAAATTTGACATAAATGCATTACAAGATGCAAATTATCCGGAGCAATCAGTTTTGGGGTGAACACAAGGTTGACATAAGGCGAAAACTGCTTGTTGAATGTAGCGGAGTCTGAGTTTACCACAAGGTTTGACGATGGGTTTAACATGATCCACTGCGATCCATGACCCTGCTTTTCTAGAGAGAAAAAAAAGAGGTCATGTTGAGTTCTTATTCCTTGAACTCCAACATGGCAACCCAACCATCATCTTCAGCAGAGACCTGATGGAAACTTGTTCATCACTATTGCCGTAGCCACTTTAACTGCTTTTCCATGCAATCTCGCCGGTACCCCTGCTGCAAGAAAAAGGGGCCAGGAGATGCCGGGTTTGAACCGCGGCCCAGACCCGCCACCATTTAACTGGTGATCCCAGCATAGTGGTTAACCTCCAGATGTTTCAGTCCTTCCTACTGTAAAACTGGGGTTTAGGCAACTGGCACAACCCTACTCCCATCCGTATGGATGCCATGCTAGTGCCACATTCAACCTGCAACGAATTGCACTTTTGAAAAATGTACAGTATTTTAGTTTTGCTCCTTTGCTTTTGATTGCAAGTTAATTGGTTCTTACTGAACATAAATAGTTTAAAATTTACTTGCTTTTGAAAATTATTCATTTTTGGTCTACACTTCAACTTTTTGTCTACCACTTTCTTTTTCCTCCTAAAATGACCCGAAAAATTATATTTGTCAAGATTTACTTTGGTATTTACTGCTTTTTTGTTTACATTTTGAACGATTTCAATTCATTTAATGCATCTTTTGCAAATTACATTATCAATTTCTTCAATAAAAATTTACTCATCCTTAGGCAATCCAATATGATATTACAGATATATGACAGATATTAACTGTTTGACTAGACTGATGTTGATTATTGTGATGTTTTTATCAGCTGTTTGGACTCTCATTCTGACAGCAACCATTCACCTCCATTGGTGACCTAGTGATGTAATGTATTTCTCCAAATCTGAAACTCATCTACATCTTTGATGGTCTGAGCATGAGTACATTTTCAGTTTTCGTTTTCAAAGAATAATTCACATAAAGATTCTGTCATTATGTCACATCTCAAAATTGGTCAAATATTTACTTTCGGTAAATGGAGGTGTATGATCTCCATAATTGTGTGTGACTATATGCAGATTTCAGACTGCACACATGGCCTTGTGTACATGACGTGAATTAGAAACAGAGGTTTCAGAAGCCAGACTGAAGCCTCGTTTACTTCTCATTACAAGCAAATGTGACTTTCCGTGATGGATATCGATTGGTGGATGTTGGGGTTAGGTGGCACTTTGTCAGAATATGCAACGACTGCACCAGACTTTATGGCCATTCAAACGGGCTAGTTTTTGAAACCAACTGGTTAAATAGATCCCTTGATCGACTTCATCAGCAACTAAAGTGAATGTTTTTTCCTAGCGCTGGCGTTATAGCATGTAGATGAGGCCGCAGCACCATGTGGAATTATTTGAATGTGAGTAAGCAAGGCCCTGTCCCTCTAAAAAGGGACTTTTTATATCACCATGAAACACATTATTGCATTCCTTCACTTGCAATGACATACGAACTCGAAAATGTTCCATTTGCATTTAGTTTTACAGCAACATGTCTCACCCAAACCTCGAAAATATGGGTTGTTTGATGGGCGTTTGGGAACATGAAATGTTCTATGGTTATGCGTTAGGGTTTTTTTTTTTTTTTTGGTGGCCGTTTGTTGTCAATATAAAGATTGATATCATATTGTTGTAATGCAAAACAATCATAGGTTAAAGCTGTTATAATTGTGGTCTAAACATACGGCTATTAAAGAAAGAAGGGTAAATGATGATGTGGTTAAACTAGCTGTGACTTCTGATTTCAAACTAAAGCCTCGATTGCACTTCGCGACTCCGTTTGCATCAAAATAGCCATGTTAGCTGTAACAGACGCTTTTACAGTTATTGCAAACGGCTAAACACAAACCGCACTGATACTTAAACCAGGCAGCTCTTCTTAGGATGCAGCAGGCAAACTAATATTTGCCTTGGAATAGCTGTTGACCTAAGCGTACCATGTGTCGTACCTCACTTTTTCATCATGTGGTGACTTTACTCAAGTTCGGTTGACAAATCAATGAAACACCTCGTTAAACTGCGAGCTGAACACTGACAGAAGTAGGTATTTGCTCATAGCACAAAGTTTAATGACTTCAACAATATCCAAAGGCTAATATTTTAATTCCATATAAAATATATTAAAATGTTCAAAGATTTTGCTTTTTTTAAGTCCAGTGTTTAAAGTAACACTGACTAAACCGCACAATATTAACATAGTATTTAAAATGTCAAACCCTGTACATGTGATCAATATAGTAATTATCATTTCTTGTATTGAATGTACTGTTAAAATACATATCTTAAGAGTATATGTGTATATATATATATATATATATATATATATATATTTACTGACACTTAAGTGAGTATACTTTTAAAAAGTGTACTTTTCAATAATGTCAAAATTAAATGCTTTACAGTTTTTTAACAATTATGTTTGAATATTTTTAACAGCATTGTGTTATTTTGTTACATTTAAATGTAAAATATTTGAAATGGATTAATTTGCAACTTAATATAATTATGATATTAAATATGTAAATGTACACTGCAAAAAAAAAAAAAAAGAAAAAAAAAATCTGTAAAAGTTATGGTAAAAATAAAGGCAGCTGTGGTTGTGAGAATTAGACCATAAAAAATACAGTAACAACATTTTAGGTGTTACGGTTTTAAGTTACATCTACAGTAAATTTACCGTAATTTCATTAGTTGAAATAATGTTAATATAACCACCGATTAAAGTAGTTAAATCTGTTTTGTACCTTTAAAATACACTGATAACTACCAAATGCAAGCTTGAGAAAGTCACACGATGAACCAAAGCCCATCTCAAGCAGCTTTTAAACATGAACATATGTAGAAGGTATAAACATAGAATAAACATAACTGATAAGTAAAAAAAGAAGAAACTGTTATTTTAAAGAAAAAACTCAAAATTCAAAAACATTTTAAATGCAATACAGGGAATTCTTAAATGTATCCATTTAACAGGTTTTTACTGTAAAAATCACTGTTGTTTTTTACCGTGCACTTAAGTCTTATTTAATTGGGTCTATGTTCAGCTAGTTGTATTTAATACCAAATTAAACTATACTAAATCTCAGTCTAATTGAAAAATAGTTGGCAATTAAATTAAATTAGGGACATCAAACATTCCTTTAAGTACTTTTTAATATATATACATATACATATATATTATATATATGATTTCTGCACATTTTATAAAAGTACAAACATCACCAGATGTCCTCCAGACCAGTGTCGGTGTGATGTCATCATATTATCCATTTTACCCATTTGGAAACACATATAAGGGTGAACAGAGCTCATTGCACAAACCTCAGATAAACCTAAGTGAAATAATTTGGGACTGATAGCATCGTCGCCAGAGCTACACGTTCGAAGTACATCCGAGTTCGAATCCCTTCCGCTTCAATTCTTAAACTGTCCTATCATAAAACAAACCGTAAGCTTCTGTACTTTACTCGGGCACTTAATTCCCCCCACAAATTAATTTTCTAAGAACCCTTAATTTGCGACGCTCTTCATATATATCACATCTTATATGCTCTTCATATTAGATTTTGATTGCTCGCTGTTTCATCCGAACCAATGGTACGAAAATGCAATAAGGCGCAACATAACTGGCTGTTTTGAACAAAAACAAGCTTTTCTCATTTACCAATCTCCCACTTGTCGACTATGTTTAGAAACGTTCCAGTTCTGCTACTTCCATCTTCCATATTAGCCGGAGAAAGCTGTATTATATGGTTTTAGAGCGAGTCTTGACTTCGGGTATGACTTCATCCGTTACCTTTACTTTGTGATAGTGATGTGAATAGCAGTATCCATGTGCTTTGTATCACATTATGAAAATGTCCTGAATGAAACCGCCACGCTGACCCCTTACATCACTGAGCGCAGAACCGCCGCTGAGCAGTCCCACATGTGCAACCCTTCAGAGACACACTTTGCAAAAAGCATTCAGAAAGAGGCATAATAAAACTGTTATTTATAGGACTCTAACAGACATGTAGTTTGTCTTGAACCGGCCCCAAACGGCCGGTCGTTGCTGAAACACTTAGTGAGGAGCTCGACACACACAGCGCTCTGCCCGCTGCTCCTCCGCGCTCTCCGATCTAAACTTCTCTGCTTTTTTTCGCCACATGAAAGCTTGAAAGTATATTAAAAATTAGGCATATAACATTTTGTGGTCAAAGACGCAGAAAAATGTTCTTGGATATTTTTTTATGATGTCAATGGGAAAAATCTACAACATCATTAAACGTATGAGAATATGCGGAGTATAAGTTGTTAGGCCAAACTCTCAGCATGGCAAACCAAAGTGTCTCCGACTCATTAAAATCTTTAAAAAATTTAAAATCTGGAATATTGTGACACACTAGCTGCCACTCAACAAGCAAATTAGACACTACATTAATTAGTATTGCATTTGTCCTCTAACAATGTAAATGCTCACATACACTGTATAAATATCACAGAACAGTATCATTCTTTTTATTGTTTATTTTTTGTTAACTCAAAAATGAAAATTCTCTTTTTAATAACTCACTGTCATGTAGTTCCAGACCTCTACGTTTTGTTGTATAGTGCCCTTATTATTGATTTTTGAAAATGATCTTTCATGCAGAGTGTAACACAGCTCTAAGTGAAATACAACATCCTGCAAAGTTTTAAATCTGAAAGTGCATAAAGTTACTGTCTCTTAAAAAAAAAAAACTCGACTGAATCATTGAAATTAGTCATTTTTAAACAAATCCATAGCTGTTTGATGTTGACGTCAACATTGAAACATTATTGTCATTCACACCAAAGTAAAAGGAATAAGCCTCAGGCTGAAGTAAAGGTAAATTAGCTTCTGCACACAATTCTTCTGCATTTACTCCCGATTTCTCTCCACACAGGGACAGGAGCACTGTCAGTCAATGCATGTGTTAACAAAGTAACTTGAATTACTTAAAAATGAAATCATTTATGTTTTTTCTAAATTAAATGAAATAATTTGAAAATAGTAATCTGATTATGTAACTTGCATAACTTGTAATGCACACTGTAAAAAAAATTGTTTTGAAAAAAAAAAAAAGTTAAAATGACTAGTAGCTATGGCTGCCAAACAAAAACTGTAAAATTACAGTAAAATATCTTAAGTTAAATAAAGTGCAAAAACAATTCACACAAAATGCGAAATGCCCACTGCGTAGAACCCTATTAATGTCACGCTGTCATGTGTCACTTGTGTTTATGTTGTGATCTAATTATATGTGTTTCTGTGTTGTTGTTTTCATACCGTTTACTCTTCACGTGCTTTACCTTGTTTGTGACCCCGCCCCTCTCATCAGTGTTTATTCCCTGCCAGCCGTGTATCCCAGGTATTTTGTATTATGTCTTGATTAGTTTGTCTATATATACCAGGCCCTGTGTATTATTCAGTGTCTGTTGTTAAAGTATGTTTGTAGTTTTCATGTCTGCACTTATCTTTTCTCGTTTTCGTTCCGCACCGCTATATCAGCCTAGTTTGACTAAATATTCATGTTCTTCTTGCACCTCTGCCTCTGAGCCTGTTTTCCGCTGAGAAGCAAGATCGTGAAGTCACCGCAATCATTACAGAACAACAGACCATCATTAACATGGCATTTACTGCGGTGAGTGAATGCGCACATCTCTGCAGACTCCGGTCCGCATTCACGGCCCTGTGCGCCGTCACAGATTGCCATGGCCTTTGGTCCGCATCTACGGCCCCATGCGCCGTCACAGACTGCCGCGGCCTTTGGTCCGCATCTACGGCCCCATGCGCCGTCACAGACTGCCATGGCTTCCGGTCAGCATCTACAGCCCCGTGCGGCGTAAGAAATCCTCATGGTACCCAGTCCGCATTAGTTGGGTGCCAGCCCCAGATCACGGTCCGAGGAGCTGCGCAAAATGTTGGTTTCGTTTTTTGCAGCCAAGAGTTACACCGGAAATCCTCTCGGTTCCCAGTCCGAATCAGTCGGGTGCCAGCCCTGAATCACGGTCCGAGGAGTAGTGTAATGAGTCGGTTTGGTTTCACGGCCAGGTGTGCCGTTATCGGGTACCAGCCCCGAGTCCAGTCCAGAATGGTCCCCAGACCATCCTTCCCCATAAACACCTGATGACCTCCCCAAGAATTTTTTTTGAGGGGGGTAAAAGTATATGGGTCATGATGGGGAGGGGTGGGATGGGGATCGATCCGCCGTGGCTGATCTGCCAGAGCCTGCCCAGGGTCCTGATCTACCCTGGGCCATCATGTACTGTATGATGCCTCCTGAGACTCTGCCTTGTACACCTCCCGGACACCCATCCATCCCTCCCCCTGCACGATGTACTGTTCCACCTCCACTCCACCACCTAAGTACTGTGGTGGAGCGTCTGGAAGCCGCTCCCACGGAGCGCAGTCGTTACAATTAAACTACTCTGTTGCCTGCAAAAATTAAAAAAAAACTGGATAGCTAGCATTTGGTGTATTCGAAATACAAAAAAAATCTAATTGGCCATTTTAGGTTTTTTTACATAATTTTATAAAAATGTAACGTTTGAGTTGCACACAAAGTTACAAAATCTGCACAAATTAATATAATTCTAAGTAATATAATAACACAATAAATATTAAAATAGTTTTTACACTTTTTGTTTAGTTTTTTTATTGTTTACTTGACATTGTAGAATGAATCTTTATAGTTTAAGAATAAAATATTGCGGACATGATGGTGAGTAATTAATGACAGAATTTTCATTTTGGGTAAACTATCCCTTTAATATTTCTTTGCTTACTCTTTGAAATATGAATGGCCTAGATACTTCTGAAATCAACTCATCCACCTTTCTGCTGTCCAAAAGCATCTTCTCCACTGACCACCATTCAAAAGCATCTCTGTATTTCATGAATTAAAAAGGTACCAAGCAACGTCTAAATCATAAATATGTTGCTATATCACAGTAGATGTTTAGGCAGCATGAAATGGATAGGTTTCCTCCGACGGCTCAGGCCGCTCACCAGTCAATGAGTTGTGACTGTGCAGATTCCTGCGGCGCCGTCAGCCAATCAGCATCCACATGACATCATTTCCCTCAGCGTTTATGGCCAGGCGGCTGCCGCTGAATGGGAACGCTAATGGATGGCTTTCTCCAGGTATTACAGACCTCCTGGATCTCCCCGTACGGCCATTCAAGAAAATTCTGCAGACGGCCGACGGACTCGACCACAATGCTCTGAAAAAGCTACATAAGCAAGAGTAATGGCCACAATCTTCTGAGTGCAAGTCGTGTCCTTGAAGACATTTACATCTGCTGATGCTTTTATCTTAAGCGACTCACAAAAACGATTCGTCTTGAGCAGGAAATTGCATTAGAAGTGCAAGTTTTAAAGTTGGTTAACAATTTTTTTTTAAGTATGCATGAATACTAAGAAGAAAGGGGTTCACTGAAACTATAAAATATAAATGTTAACTAAAATAATATAAAATATTAAAAATTAAAATAAGCTACAGAGAACATTTCTTATTTTCATTTAGTTTTTCTTAAAGTAGTGATAATAAAATAAATAAATAAATATTTACTACTTCTGCTAAAAATAATAATAATAACAATAATAAAAGTAATAATAATAAAAATGGCATAATCACACAACAAAGTTACAAAATGTAAAAGTAAATTAAAACCTGAAAATAATAAAACTATTAATTAAACTATTATTAATTATTAATTAATACTATGATAGTGTATTTATGTACATGTTGTTTACCTTTATCATAAGCATAAACTGTATATAACACATAAATGTTATTTAAATATTAATGCATACAATTTTTCAATTAATTTACATTTTTGTAAAAAAAATTTGTAAATGTACACACACACACACATCTCTTCTCAGACACACACACATACATACATATAATAATCATCACAGGAAAAACGTGAGCAGTCATGCTTAGGATTTATACAGAATTGAGGAAGTGGGTTGCTTTTTTTCCACATTGTGAAAGTTAAACATAAAATCTGTGATCCGTATGATCTCCTTTTGTTAAATACGACCACCAAATATCTTGTGATTCCATCTTAAGACTGCAGAAATGGTTTATACCTCCTTTACATCTGGGAAATTGTCTTACGAACAAGGCAGCGGCTTTTTCGAAAGGTCAGAAATTTTAGTGGACTTAGTCGTATCCATTTTATGAACGGAAACAGAATGTCCCTAAAAGTTTTATTTTGTTCCTTATCCATTTTAATAAGAATAACTGCTATTATAAAACAGACAGTTGCTATAGTCAATGCTGATTGATCAATATTGTCGATTTGACACACATTTAAAGGAAAGGGAAAAAAAGGAAAGGACGTGACATGTGGCCAGGTATGGTTTCCCATACAAGGAAAAATTATTAAAAATGATGAAACAATGTAATGTACAATATAACAATGAGCTGTTTCGCTATGACAACCAATCATGTGCCTGCCTGAATCAGGTGAGACATCTACACAGATCAAACCCTGTTTACCTGACAAAACAGCTCTAAACAAAAATGGGTTTTGATGCGATAGACATCAGGACTTTTTGGAATTTTTTAATTGCAGGAAGCACTATTATGGATTATGGACTCATATTTTTTAAAAACAATTGAATGAATGAGAAAACACACAGCTTTTCACTTCACGAGACATTGACTGATAGACTGCAGTGGTGTGGACCACTTGTATTCACCCTTTCACTACAAGTCAAGTCAAGTCAAGTCACTTTTATTTATATAGCGCTTTTAACAATACAGATTGTAGCAAAGCACTGAACAT
>JAUCMU010000027.1:6372963-6391605 GCA_032275025.1 Enteromius treurensis | reverse complement strand
TTTGTGAGCGGCCCCCCCCCCCCATTTTAAAGTTCATATAGAGAAGCAGTTCGCACGGAGAAACAGTTTGTTCATTCCACCCTGTCACAGGGTCATTTTGTTAAAAGTTTATGAAAAGAAAAGAACATTTTATAGAAATTATTGTTGAACGACATTTGTATTATGTGGATCAATCATATATACATGCAACTTTACTCGCAGTTTTTAAGTGAATTCGTTTTTTCACTAGAAAAACAGAGGCCATTGAAATGTCAAATTCATTTTTCAAAAATAAAAATGTAAGAATAAAAAAAAAAAAAAATTATTTACACACTGTGTATTGATGGTTTTCAAAAAAGGAATCAATACAAACCTGTGCCTGAGGTGGGCAAATATGTTTTTTAGAGGGTTAACATATCTTTGAAGTTGTAGGTGTTGTTGAAAAAAGATTGCAAAGTTGAAATGGCACCCGTTTCGTAGAATGACATTTCTTCACTGGTGGTCCAGGAAAACAAAGGAAAATAAATATCACTGCTCCTTAAAAATGTTTGGGGTTATTACTAGAAACTATTCAAATTTGTATCCTTATGTCTTAAGATAAAATCTCAATACATTATTTTTTTCAGAACCTGTGCTTGGCTTATTATTCCATTCAACTTATTTGGCTACAGTAAAATTGGCAAAGGGAAACTTTTATCAAACATGATAAAACATGATGGCCCCCGTCAGAGGTTACATCACCCCCCAGCACCCTTCTCTGTCACCCTCAATATTAGAGTCATTAAGTTTAAACTTTGGCTGGGAATGTTATGAAAACCCAGAGTACAGTTTGCAAGACCTCTGCGCTTGTGAGTTTTTAAGTGATTCTGAACTGACTATTCACTAAAGATTCATAGTGTGTAGTTATTATAAAGTGTTCTGAGTATCCTTTATCCATATTAGCCTACGATTTAATGAATGTCAACTTTAAAACTGAAACACATTCAGCATTTTTATACACCTACCTAGCTTTTATTTTTGCATTATATATGTCTCCTGACGGTTGGCTGTAATGCCATCTCTGTTGTTGAAGCGGATGGATATCGGCTAATTAGCATTATGCTAGCAGTTATTATTAACTTGAAGTAGGACAACCAGAAGATAACTGCAGTGTCTTCATCATAGAACTGCCAGCGAAAGTTTAGTGCTCGAGTGAGATGGTAAAGGTTACCCAGCATCACCTGCTGTAATGTCAGGAGATGACCGGATGATGGCAGACTCCTCAAGAAAGAAGACCGAGAAAGGCCTCGTGCTGGGCCAAATCACCACCACGTGTAAAAAGCATAAAGAGGGCCTGTTGTGATACCAGCACGATGTCTGAAAGGTAAACGCACTGATATCCTCTGAAAAAACACGTTTTCTAACCTAAACAAAGTCATGGCGCTGCACGTGGCGTCCTACAAAAAAAAAAACAAAAAAAAAAAAACGACACACTTTTTGTCAAATAATGCCGTTATTTCTTATAATTAAAAACAATACCATTTTCAAGTTTCAAGTAAGTTTTGGCGATACAGCAGAATAGCGTTTTATTGTTTATTAATGGCGAATATGTCTCTTTGGTGTTAACTTTGAGGCTCTTCTATTTTAGCCACAAACACGCAAACTACAAATATTGTTTCAGAAATCATTGGCTGACACATGCCCCGCACGCGCTGAGGATTCATTAAAGTTAATGTTTTGAAATAGGTTATCGGGTTTAAAAAAGAAAAAAGAAAAGAAAAAAGATATAGTACCATGCAAACGTTTAGGATCAGTAGGATGGTTTTTTGAAGAAATAATAGGCTACTTTAAACCAGCAAGAGTGCATTAAATGAAACTACATTAAACATTAGGCTACACAAGACTTCAGTTTCAATGCTGTTCCCATGAAGTCATGTAAAATCAGCTCATTTGCATATGAGAATGATTTCTGAAGGATCACCTCTTTCATCGCAGGAATAAACACACACAAATTCAATTGTTATATGCATGTATATGTTGTTTGAATCTTAAATATATTTATATATCATTTAAAATAGAAAAATGTAACTTTGTAAATATTGCATAATGTATATGTCTGTCTTTATGTAAACAAACTTTGAAATGTATTCCGGTGATCCCTCGTGGTGATAAGTAAGTTTAATTTCACTATGAATAAATATATGAATTAAAAAAAAAAGGATGATTTTCAGATGTACAAATGAACAGCAAAATAAAATAGCACATACACAAGTAAAATTAAAAAGAAATAATATATATTTAAAAACTGAGCTGCGATGATTCTGTAATTCATTCATTGGTAATAATAATAATGCAGGGACTTTTTAGGACAAATTGTGCAGGGCTTGCATTTACTTCTATTTTCTCCTCTGTTCAGACTCGCCAAGTCCGCATATTTCGGCACATATGACCAGGAGTATGTGGACGGCCCACACCCGTATTTGTTTTAATAATTTCAAAGTTATCAGTGTAAACAGGGTAATGCTCCTTTTTGACAGCATTTTGGAAAGCGTTTTGATTATACATTGAATTTAAAGTCATCTCAAGAATGAGTTCTGCGTGCGTGTTTTTCATACCATGCACTGTAACCCATCTATTAATTGCTTTCGGTATTCCTCAAAACGTTGACAGCAATTTGAAAGCATATTTCTTAAGTATGTCACTTGCATTTTAAATTAATATTTTCTCTGGAATGACAAGGCTTCGCCAGATCTAAAAATAAACTCTACAGTAGAGTAGCATGAGATCTAGGTTATCTGTAAAACTTGCTCGGCTTCATTCATTGTGAATGCACTGTCACGTGACATGTGGCTTGAAGCTTTGTGCATAATTTGATCTCTGTTTATAGAATTGCCTTTCATTGAGGCTGTATACAAGTCTACTGTAGTCAAATAAAGGATTGCTGAACCCTGGCGTCAAATGTCAAGATGCCTATCTGTCTGTATAGCAGTTTTTAGAATAACAGTATATGTTGTTGTTCGATTTTTTCCCTGTTTGCAAAGTGTGTTTTTCAGCAGCATTTATACTTTAAACAAAGAAAAAACTAAGAACAATGAACCGTTTGAAACACAAACGCATACTTTTAACTTAATCTGGGAACTTAGTAGGCTACTCAAGACCGCATGTGCGTGATATTAACATACGTTCAAGACAATACTATTTGATCTCCGGAAAAACAGTATTAGAATCTACTTTAACACTGTATTTAGTTACCTCCTTTAGTGCACCAATGAATGCTATTGAAATTTAAAAAAGAAAAAATGCAAATGAATAATACTGAAGATTGTGGGATTCGTTTCAGGGGGCCAGGATGTGCACGTGTTTTGTATACATATTAAATATATTTGACGATCCTGTGAATCATTGAAAAATGATTCCCATTGAGAATTTCCTGTTTATAAGTAGTAAAATTAGTCATTATAAATCCAATTCACTATGGTGTTCCACAGGGGTCTATATTGGGGCAAATTGTGTTTAGCGTGTATATTAATGATTTACTCATAATTGTATTCTGACAACATGTCCTTTTACTTATGGTAAAAAGGGTTGTAAATGAGACAATTTTAAATCATATCCTGGTTCAATCAGTGTTGTGTGTTCTTTTCTAAAGGATGTAGTTTTGATGTAAAACGGGGTGTTTTCATTCGGGAATGAGATTACATGTTGTTTCAGAAAATATAAATGTTTAGGGGTTTTAAAACATAGTTTACATTTCAATTAGTTAATTTTCGGCTATTAGAAACTCAAATAATAATTTTCATTTTTTCTCAACTTATTGTCTGATAAGTTAGTCCAAAACCCATTTTATATTTCTAAAACTACTGAAATTATTGTACAAACAAGCACTTACAATTTTAGATAAAAACAAAAAACATTTTAGTTTGATTATATTTTAAACATGAGAATGTACATAATTTTATTAATTTAAGCATAATTTCAAGAAATGGCTTATTTAAGACCAACAATATGAACATTAATATTGTTTATTTATTGTGATAAGCTACTTTTTATATTTATTTTATATATATATATATATATATATATATATATTACATTTTGTATAATTTGTTGTTTAATTGTATTTGAATAATTTTTTGTTACAACTTAATTTTTGTTTTACTTTTTTCTCTATTTTCTTTTTATTTCTTTTTTTGATAACATCTGACAAAGCGGCTACGAATGAAGCCTACATTTACATGAATGAATGTTGATTGATGTACACTGCCCATGTTTTATGAAATAAATAAATAAATATATAAAATATATACTTTGTAATTCACAAAATCAAACATGAGATAAAATTATTTGTGAATTATATGTGTCTAATCAAAACGTTTCTAGTATATTCTGCACACACACTCACAATTTTTATTATTTTATTTTTAATCAACCGACTATAGCCGATAAAACATTTTTTTTTTATGTCTTTTGTTGATGTTTTACTTCAATTGCATAACTCCAAATGGCATTTATTTAAGAATATAAAGGAATAATCAAACACTTTGGTCTTTTTGAAGAAATTTTTATTTACAAATACTAATCCATTTTGACCTTAGTTTGTTCATTCCATTTACTTTTTACACAATCGTTCAGGTTGGATTATCAAATGTCTTTGTTTTGCATTACCTTCAAGTACAAATAAATATCCTACACCAGACTCTGCCTCCTCTGATCCAAGGAGGTACTTCATAAATTAAGTCAACATTTACATGTACCAGACAGTGTGCTGTTTCACAGTTTTAAAGGAAACCCCCTACCAAAACAAAACAATCTATACTGTAATTTCAGAAATGTACATCATTGCAGCAGAAATAACATGGTCTTGGTTAATGAATGCACTTTGACGGCCTGTTAAGGTAATATTGTCCACAAAGGGGCAGACTAAAACAAAAATGGTGAGGTAGAGACATATTACCTTCAGTTTGGGACTATTGCAGTTTTTTGACACATAAAGTCATAGTTCGCTCAAAAATAATTTAAAAACATTACGTCTTTGAAAACCTTTTTCAATAGGAAGTCAATAGGGTCCAAAACAACTTTTACTGCATGGACCAAAAAAAACAAGACAAACTTTTCAAAATACTTCCACGTAAGAAATAAAATCAACATGTTGATGAGTTAATAATTTTTTAGTTGGGGTGATTTTGTAGTTGTTTTGTAGCCTTGACCTTCCAAAAACTAAATTGGATAACTAACATTATCCAAATTGCATACCATATCATTTGGTACATAAATTAAGTTAAAACATTGTCCAGAAATCTCCTCAAAAAAGGAGAACTTATTGTCTTCGAGGAAGTTCTCAAAGTTCCCTCCTTCATTCCGTCTCCTTCGTTCATGAACGAATGCCGACGTCTTTCCGATTCAGAAAGTCTGGGACTATAAGAAGTCAATTTTCTGCGCACAGATCAAGTCACTGTTCACCAGTTTCCACATGTCTATCAAATCCGGCGGGAGCAGTTTATGCACCACTAGCATGCTCTTAAAGAAACACGGCTCCCTGTTGAGTTGGCTGGTTTTGTTCTTCACCAGCCCAAAGGTTTTGAAAGCGTTGTGCTTTATCGGAGTCACCCGAAGCACCTCCAGACACATTCCGAGAAACACGTCGTCGATGGGATAGAGTTCCAGAGTTTCGCAAGCACCGTAGAGTTTCCGAGCCAGGGGTCCGTCCATCAGGAACCCGCCTCCGCCGGCGTATGGCGGGTAGAGGGTCTTGTTATACAAGGCTTGTGGGATGTAATACTTGTTCTGCTTCTTGCGAATAGGCTTGGCTTTGAAGAGAACGTCGCCGACGAAGAGGTCCTTCAAGTCTTTGCTGACTTCCAGATACTCCAAGATGTTGGGAACGCTGACGAACACGTCGTCGTCGCCTTTGAAGATGTAGCGCGTGTTTCCGCAGTAGGTGGAGAACCATTTGAGGAAGTGGATCTCCTTGAGGGTCAGGTTGAAGAAGCTATCCATGAAGTCCCATTGCAGGATGTCTCCGTAGATGTAATCCTCGTATTCCAGGAGCTTCTGATGGTTCGCCCGCTCTTCCTCGTTGGAGGACGTTCCCAGGAGGAAAAGTGTCTTGATTCGTTTGCCGTTGATCAGTTGCTCTTTGCCCCAGGTTTGCCGTATGACCTCCCTTCGATCGTACTGGGTTATCACCGACTTGATGACCATCAGCAAGTCTATGTCTCCGGCGCACTTCTCCGGGTGATTCGTGATGATGGGGAAGTATCGGCAGTGCCTGTAGAGCAGGAATTGCTTGAAGTTGTCTCCGAGGCCCATGAACCACTCGGTGGAAGAGAAGTTGAGGTTGACGCTGCAGTTGGAGCTGGTGACGTCCCACGTCGTGGGGCCTTGCTTTTGGGTCAATCTCGCCCCTTCCGTGGTGGACTCCACACTTTGACCACTCTTCCAGAAGTTGAATCGGATCGAGTCTTTTTTGCTGTCCTGCCCCATGAGCTCCATCCGTGCCTGTCTCTCAATCCTGTCACTCTGGAAGTCCTGCATGGACGTGATGTTTCCCCTGTGGACCACCGTAAGCGTGACTATAGCCAGGAAGAACATGAAGCTGATGCGCTTGTACACTCTCCATCGTTCTCTGGTGGTCATCCTGCGCAGAAAAAAAAACGAGAGAAGTGAGACATAAGCAATATTACAAAACGTTAGTTTAGAGGCCAATTCTCACGAAAAGTATCTAAAGTGCCGTGCAAAATTTTCCTCCAGAATTAGCCTTTTTCTCAGTCTCCTATGTTTATTTTCAGTTATTTTGAGATCAATGTCAAGATCAATGAAAAGAACCTGTGCATTTCAATTCATTTGAAATTACTGAATGTACACATAAAACTGCTCATCTGAGAAGAACATTTCAAACGGCACTTAGAGGTTTTTGCATCTGAAGTCTTCATATTGCTCAAATATTGGCTCTTTATTTAAGTGCTAATAATAAAGCGCATATAAATTAACACATAATAAAACACTACTAGCTTTTTAACTATAAATACGCAGCAAATTAGAAGTTTTAAGGGAATAGTTAAAATTTAGTTAAAATATTAAGTGTGTATCCAAACCTTCAAGCAAATCATAAATGAATGAATTTCATTCGAATATTTTACTTGAGGAAGTTTTGTATTATCGAATGGGTTGGATTTTGTTTTATTTCCTTAATTTCGTTCGTTCGTTAAAATATAACCATAAAAAGCCTAATACAACATTTGTAGTCAAATGTGATTATAAAAATGATCAAAATATAAATGTATTCAAATCCAAAATTTAATAATGAAAACGCTATATTTTAGGTATTTCTATAGTCGATGTTCTTTATATACAAACAGATATTTGAATAAAACAATTATTAGGACTAAGGAAATTGCAAACCACAGATGCTGTAGCTAAACCATAGCCTATTCCAATATGTTATAGATTTTATACTGTTATTATGTAGGCAATATATATAGGCTATATTGAACAGTCAACACGATAGTTTTAAGTAATATAAAGGCTAATGAAATCGTCTACAATAACTTTCTCTAGAAAACAGAGCATACTCATCCACACAAACGCGTACAAAACCCATAACGTTACTCACATTTTAAGAGAGTGCCTTTATTTGAAAGAAGTTAACGTCAAACCGGTCCTCTGCTCTTTAGATGAATGAAAGGATCTCTTTAGACAATCCTATACATAACCGCACAATCAAAAACAAAAAGAGACGTGACGAAAAACCCTATGCACGGAGTCTCTCTGGAAGTTGTGAGAGTAAGTCATCACTGCGACGTCTGCGAGCTTCTTTTAAAGTGTGCGTGACTCATATGCAAACAAGACCCCGCCCACCCCACGCACTCACCCAAAGCGAACACACTTTGACAAGATATTAACTTAACTTAACAATTAAAATACAGACAGCGAACAATAGAACTATCTATCTGATAAATGTATGCAATACTTAAAGATACATAGATTGACACATAGATAATCTTTATACATGTGTGTGTTCTTCTAATAAAATTTAGTAAAGCTAAACTACTTACTACTTATAATACTTATTACTAAATACTACTATTAGGCTACTTGTATTTAAAGTTATATTTGTTTATTCAATTAAATTCAAACCTGTGCAAATTTGAATTAAGCGGTCTGATGTAAAACTATGAAAATTTCTCTGAAATCCACTACACTTTGGCCAGGATTTATGATTTGACATATGTCAATCAATTATGGAAGGCTTGTGCGTCAAAAACACTCCTCCTGCGGTGGATTGCGTGTGTAAGCGAACTTCATTGTGCATGCATGCAAATGTTTGAATTAGCACAAAAGAATTAAGATTGACTTACTCTGATGCAAAAACCCGCGTCATTTCATGGTACATTAGAACAACTTTTCAGGTTTAGATTTACTTTATAATGAAGTAAAATAAAACCGGTTTATACATGTACTAAATGCATATTATTCAATTATTATGATTCAATAATTGCGGGTGCATTTGGTGTCCGAAGTCTGTTAGTGTCAAAATCTGTTACCAAGGTGGAGTAACAAAGCTGACAGTAGTGTAACAGAATTGACAATTTTATTAAATTTGTTTCCAAAAACTCCACTTGCTGGCATAAATGCTAAGAACACATGACATTAATGAAACCACAGTTAAAAAGCTTTAAATAAGCCAATGTGACATCAGTAATTAATTCTGTTTCTGTGGTAACAGAGTTGACGTTCTATAAAATAACTCTTGGATGTGTTTAGATTTTTTTAGCTACTTTTTAGTGCTTCAGACCTTATCAGTGAGAGAAAGTGACACAATTTCCTGTAACTCACACAATACTGGGAGACAATTCCACAAAATATGATTTGGTAACAGAGTTGACACAAGATTTATGGACACAATTTTTTCTAAGAAACACATTAATTTGAAATAATTTAAGGCTGTAGAATTAAGTAAGTAACCATTTAGGGGCTTTTATAGATAAAATGTTGCCAAAAGAAAAGAACTATCAAATATTTTGATTGCACATTAAGACATGATGGAAAAAATACACTGGCTAATTCGGGCAAGAGCTTTTATATTGTTATGAATTGTACACAACATTTGTAATTCATAACAATTAGTAAAGAATAATACATTTCTAAAAATATTTAATCTTTAAAAATAAATAAATAAATAAAATCTCCGCAAATTTTTGCCACCAGAAAACCACATGCTTTTTTATAGTAGCCTTTGTTACAGTCTGCTTGCAAGCTCTGGTGCATTTAATAGCTTGTTCGTGCAAGAAATACTTCTCTCCCTAGTGCATCAAGTGCGCTTAGCTGTGTTTCTCACTAATTTACCCCTCACGGACACAAAGTCAAAGGACAATGTGAGGAAACCAGCTGCACATGACATAATGAGTCACTGTCCAGGTGGTCTCAGACTTGGCGGACTCGAAACAAGTGCCAAAAAAACAAACGAGACCAGTGAAGAGTCAGCAGCAGAGCACATAATGCAGCAGTGCATGTCAAAATTTATCGTGTTTTCACTGAAGTGGAGCTTTTGAAGTAGAGAGGCACGTTCCGGATCATGTCTCCGTGAAGGGCCCTCAATGTCAAAGGAGTCACGGACACTCCATCAGCCGTGTTTATCTGGAGACGGCGGTGTGCTTTACTGATAACAGACGCCGCCACAAAGAGCCAGCACTCCCTCCTTCCCAACACCGATCCACTTTCTGGAAGCGGGATGCGTGATATATGAGTGCTTTATTGACTTAGTTTTTCTTGTCCATTAAAGTGCGTTTTTACTGTACTTGCTGAATTGTACTTGTCACCCTCTGTTAAGGTTTACTAATAGTTACTATGGGGACAGGCCTTCTTTAGTTTAGTTTGACCTTTAGTTTTGAACTCAAATTACCTTTCAGATGCATTGTTTTCCCGGTGGACTGTGCACAAAGCATGCTCAATCACTGTGGAGACTTCCTTGACAGTAAAAACATGCTTGGAGAGAAATCAAAATAATTATCACTTGTGAATAGAGTAAAAAAGTGTATTTATGGTTCACCAAATGTTATCAAAGGGTCCCTCCACCTCAAAATTAAAATGTCCTCATGTCATTCCAAAACCTGTGAAAGCTGTTAGTCTTCGGAAAAAAATCTTAAGATATTTTGGATGATTTTAAATGTAAAGGTCCAGAAAAAGGTGCTTGTTTGGCAGTTAATGGAACAGTCACAAGTCTCCGGGTTTTCATCAAAAATCACTTAAATTGTGTCCCGGACAACACAGTCTCACAACGACCAATTCGTGCATATTCGTACGAGGTGCCAAATTTGTGCCAATTCGTACAACCTCACTTGATTTGTCTAAAACCACGTGATGGGTAGGTTTAGGGGCGGGGTTAAGTTTAGGTCATTGGTACAAATTCATACGAATTGGCAACTCGTAAAATACGTACGATTTATAATAAATCGTATGGAAGGACGTACAAATTTGTACGATTTAGCCACCTTGTAAAATATGTACGAATTGCCGTGAGATCAGGTTGGTTCCGGAGCGGCATGGGGGTAAGCGAACAATTGCAAATGTTCATTTCAGAATGGAGTAACCCTTTAAAGATGATCCCCATTTGAACCCCTTTTATTGTTTTTATTAGGACAGAATGTGTAGAGCCGTCACAAAGCAAAGAGAGACAGAGGAGGTTGAATCAATATTTTATTCCAGTGTTGTCCAGTTGTCAGATCTTCTATGAAACGCATCACTTCACATAACTGACACAATTTACACATTTTAAAACATTTGTGACCTCAACCTGGCAACCAACAACCCAGCGCTGTTGGTTTTTGCACAGGTAGTAGATGTAGGAAGTTCAGTGGTAGAAATTGAAGAAGTGTCAAGTAGTTTCTGGTAAATGGTTGACAGGTATAGTTCCGCCTCTAAACCTAACTGTCATTGTATAAAATGTACAAATTCATACAAATTGGCCACCAATTCACTATAAATTGTGAATTGAGAGTGAGTTGGTGGCATTCCATTACTAGCTTTCAAGATAACTGTTAAACTTTCTTTAAATATAAAGATGCAGAGGTGACCATCTTATAAGAGAGAATCTGTGGACGAATTGCGTACAGAGTCAAGCCTGGAAAGCATATTTAGGTCACCTAGTTGCCTTTGGTTTGTGTTCCACAAAGGAAAAAGATAACATATCTGGCTTTTGCACTTATACAACATGCATGCTTTCCTCTGGTCCTTCCTGAGCGGTCTCTGGCTGACGTAAGCATACAAACACACACACATTTCAGAGATATGTCATGTTAGGAAGCAACATTAAGTTAAATTGATTTCTGCGAAATTGATTTATTTCCCAGAATACGCCGTGATTAACTTCCTGCACATTACATTAATTTTTACATTTAAACAAATCATCATTTATAATGTACAGACTGATGCGTTTGACGCATGTGCTCTACCTAGTTGAGCTTTCAAACACTCAAATGACTCAAACGAAATTATATAATTTTGAAAATGGCTATTTTGAGTGGAAGCAGGAAGGAGTTTCTTTAAGTGCAAATGAGCTTTTGCGTGCAGCCTGGATGACTTTTCTTGATGCCAGAATTTGCATTTGACAGACTGAGCCTGACCAGAACAAGGACACAGGAATTGTGTAGTTCAATGTGTAAACCAGTGGATCTACAATCCTACCAGCTTTCAGCTTTCAGACCCAAGCAAAATAAAACACACTTGAACCAGGGTTACTTGACAGGCAGGTGTTTGAGCAGAGTTAGAACTAAAGGCTGTGGGATGATAGATCTTCAGGAGCAGGGCTGGAAGTCCTTGGCGTAAAGCATTCAACATCCTGCCTGTCACTTGTGGTTTTTGCACTTGAGCACTTGGCTACTAATGCCGAGTTCACCCGATTTTGAAATTGCAGACAAATGCCTGAAATCACAGGCAAATCGGTGACAATCACACAATGTGAACCATCAAAGACGCGATCTGAGAGATTCGCGATAATCTGGCGTGCTAAATGACTTGTAGGCCAATCAAATGAGCGCACATTCAATTTGTATGGCAAGCTTCTTGCACGCTCCTATTTTTAACAGTAATCTCAATCTCACGTGAGAACTCCGGTCTTGCACGCATGACCTTGCGTCGTTTCCATATCTCTTCTTGCGTGGGTTTGGCAGTGAGACAAAGTTGTCGGCCATTCTTCTTGTTGTAAAGTCATGCAGTGTGAAAAGATCTGAAAAGAAGACCTGTAGTTGGCTCAAGTGTTCAAGAGGGTGTGTAGACTGCAAGGCAGGCTATGTGTAGAACGTTTGCCTATCCAAACACAATATAGTGCTGTGAAAACGTAAGTAAAGTTTTTAACTCACACCTTTTCTAATTTGCACTTTCCAAAAAGCTCAAATGTGTATTTAGTAGTTCCTAAAACAGATGGCTCGATTTAGTAATTGTGGTGCATCTAGTTATGTGATACAAAGCAGGTGTAAGTGACGTTTAAAATAAACATATCACCAATAAAACACTTGAACTAAAACACCAATTTATAATTTATGATAATATCTGAGATAAACGGAAGGTTTCTTTGGCATCTTGCAAATTCAGGGCATGTGAGTGCCTGAACCTCAAATACTAGTTCGAAGTGCGGAGCCAGTGTGCTTCAAGAGTGCAGAATTGTGGCAATTTGATGTCTTTAAGATGTGGGACAGTTTTGTGCACACACTTCTTGTTGTGGACACATGCTCTCAAGTACCCAATATTTGGACAACACCCTGATGCATTAGGCTAAGGTAGAGTGGAACACAGACGCAGGAAGTATACTTTGGCTGCAGGATAAGTTATAAGTTAATAAAAATGTCATCCAAGATGTTCATTTCTTTCTGGTCCGACCCAGAGAAACCCATCCCAAACTAAGTATAGATTAATAGTATAGAGTATTAGAGTATTAATAGTATAAAAGTATAAAGGTGTGGGTTGGAGCAAGGATCATGTAGAACTCTTTGAAGCTTAGTATAAGTTAATTTCTAAATTCATTTGGTATGAGGTGACATTAAGAGTTAATATGTTAAGCTAAAGTTTGATAATGGATTTATCTGCTTTGTTTTTTGAGCGCTTGTTCGCAGGGTTGTCACAATGCCAAGGCCTGCAGGAAATCTGCAAATGCAGGGTACAACACAGCTGAGGATTCAGATGTTTGGTACTCCAACATGCCGAGCTCAGCGTGTGACATAAAAACATGTCCCGAGAGCTCGTCCCCTGTGGACAAGTCTAACCTCACCAGAATTTCTGTTCCAAATAGCACATAGTATCAAAAGCAAGATGGTTTCCGCAAGAAGGACACCTCCATGCTTTAACTAACTCGACATCTCCGGATCCAGTAACTCTGCAACTTTGTTTTGGAATCAGCTAAGACAAGGCCAGCTTTATCCATCGTTAACAACAAATCACTTGGTTTCCTTTGGACTTCCTCATTCCCAAGGGGCCTATTGGACGACGTAGTCTGTAGGGCACATTTACGTCCGCCAAGCACTGGTTGCAAAGGAGGTGTTGTTTTAGGGGACAGAAACAGAGGGACTTTTGGTCCAAATATTGCCCACTTTCAGGACAAGGGTTGGGGGGGAGGCAGGAAAAATCCCCCTAAAGCACAGGATGCACATGGACAGACCATGACAGCTAGAATAAAGCAGGATATGGAGAGAGAACGAAAAGGAAGAGAGGATTGTAGGACGCAGCTGAAGTTAGATTAAATAATTCCTGTTTTGCAGGTCTGTTTTTGCGTCCCGTTGTTGTAGCCCACCATACAGGAAGCTGGAGAAACAGCGCTGTCGTCAGAGATGTTGACTGGTAGATAGCAAAACAGCAGCCAAATAAAACACATTAGTCACTTTAGTTAAACTACATTTGCTGGAGAACATGTGAGTGGGTTTTACTTTGGAACGGACTGCCATGAAGGGTCTAAGTGGGTCTAACTGTTGCACTGCAGTTGCTAGGATCTTTAGGGAGCTTGCTAACATTGGAATGTGCAATACGGTTGGTAGGGGCAAACACGTCAGTGAAACAGTTCATGTGACATCAGTGGCTCAACCTCCCTTTTGCGATTGCAATTAACTCTAGCCATTGTTATGGTATTAAAACCTAAACTTTTAGTTCTCGCGATAAGTGCAGTAAGCATTAATAACACAAAAAACACCCTTATACACGAGACCGACCATAGTTATATGTACATGTATATGTTATATGAAGGTTATAGTACATTGAAGAATGAACATATGACGTTCTACAAATGGCATTTATCTAAAGAAACATTGTCCAAGAGCAACATACAGTCCATGTCTTCCTGAGCCCACTGAGTTTTAACAGAACATGTGAGAGAATTTTCTGGTGTGTGATTGAGAACTAATAGGGGAAAGTCATGTGAAAGGAGGCATTGTTTTCATTACGATATGATTAGATGCGTCCGGTTTTGTTCGGTAAGTTTGCGATAAGTCGCAAAAACAAATTAAAGTTGTTAATGGGGGGACTAGTAAAAATCAAGTAATCAGATTGGTTTTCACTATTGCGTTTTCGTTTTAAAACAAGTAATTAAATTTTTCGACATTTAAAAAATAGAGGATTTCGGAAACACTGCAGACCGTGCTTTAGTTTGAAAACTCTAGTGCTGCGTCCGAAATCGCTTACTTCCCTACTACATAGTACGCGCAAAACAGTATGCGAGGCGAGTAGTATGTCCGAATTCATAGCATTCGAGATTCAGTAGGCGAGAAGTACCCGGATGACCTAATGCTTCCACCCGAATTCTGTAGTATGCATACCATGGACACTTTCCTATCCCATGATGCTCCGGGAGAGGAGGCGTCATATTCGAAAAATGGCGGAAAGTTGAGACGCGGCTCTTTTCAAGTGTAAGTACTGAAAGTTTACATTTTCACGTGACAACATCAGTACGTCCGAATTCCATTCATACTATATAGAACGTACTGTTTAACGGTCGGTAGTGCGTTCAATTTTTAATGTAGTACCTACTTAAGCAGTATGCGATTTCGCCCCAGCATGGGGTTGCGCTTCTAAAAATGATGCCGTGGCTGCCCACATTCACTCTGCATATCCCTGATGACTGTGTAAACAACAGCATCATGCTCATTGTTATACCCATAGATTTGTATATGTAGATGCCCCATTTGACCAAGCACGTAAACGCATCCTCCATCTAAATAATAGGGTATCTGTACTCAAACAAACAAGTTATTAATAGTACCTTCATATGCACATTACAGTCACTTGTCACGTATTCAAATGTTTTTCCAAGTACTTCTGGAACTCACGTCTCACAAACAGATATTTGAGACAGCAAGTAAGTACGTGAAATAAGAGAACAAATAAAGGAAAGAGGATTAGAAAACCCGAAATAGAAGCATTGCAGGCATGCATGCAATTGAGATTTCAACACTGTTGGGTTTCATTTGCGCAGATGTTCAGGTCGACAGGGGGAAGACATGACACACAGTAGGACTTCTCATCTTCTGCCAGTTTGATGAAAATATTATCAAAAATTATGTTTTATATAACAATATACATAAAATAATAATAATAATAAAAACGTATCAATTATGATTTCTTGCATTATTTTGTAGCATGACACAACAGGACAGTTTTGTATAAAATGCATTATATTTAATGTACAAAAATATTCACAATTTGTGACATCAAAGCACAAAACAAACCTACAATCGCAAACAACAAGCACAAACATCAATCTATTAGCTTGATTTTAGACTTGTATTAGTTTCCTCTAACAGGTCTACTTTACACAGCACACTCATGCAAAACAGGTCGATATTAAGTTTTACGACTAACGTACTGTACACAAAAGCAGCGACAACAATAAAACGGCATCAAATCACATGCACGGCACGGAAAACACCATTGACCGAAAACAGTGTTTTTACATCGATCTGCTTCCTCTGAGCGAGGGTGGTCGAGGTTCAAGAGTAACAAAGCAGGAGGAGAGCGCCAGGCGTTTGGAAGGTTGTGGGATAATGAAAGTACTTGTTGTGATTATTGCCCAAGTGTGTTGTGTTACAGAGGCGCTCTGTGGCAGGGGCTGAAAGGCCCCCTGAAACCACAATCCTCAGCTTTGTTCCGCAGGCCCACGGCCGTCTCCGTTGGCCTGACCGCGATAAGAAACTTGGATGCTGTTACAGGAAGTTGGATGCTCCTCTGGCAATAGGCTTCTCTTGCTGAAAGCTTCTGGTTTTTTTTTTTCACTTCCTATGCGATTGGCTGCCTGGAAGATGAAAAGAAGGTACGGGATATTATAAACATGCTCGGGAATATTTAGAACTGGTTTAGTCACTCATTAGTGGTTAACCCATTTATCCCTAATCAGGGTGGAGGGGAGAATTTTGTGGTTTATTTCACCAAAAGTCCCCTGTGCTGATTGTGCACAAAATGTCAGTATGTCACAATATTTGACATTCTTGGACTACTTCTTACAGCACTTTGTTATATAAGTTGACATTTTAGGTTGATATGCCTCAGGGACCTGACAGCGCATGTCAAAATGATTGAGATGGTGCTTAGAAGTGGTTTACTGCTCACAAAAGCAGATTTTGAATTGCATAACAACTTGTCAGTTTAAACTGGAAAAGAGCAAAATATATTTTGCATGATTCATGTCATTCATGTCAAGAAAACGAAACAAATGCATTGCAGACATACCAAAAATATGTGTGTGTGAGCATTTTAAATTTATTTGCACAATAGTGTTGTTAAATGATTAATTGTGATTAATCGCATTCAAAAAGAAACGTTTTTGTTTGCTTAATTTATGTATGTGTACTGCGTTTATTTATTATGTACATATAACACATTCAGTATATATATTTTTTAAATGGTATACATTTATATTCTAAATATTTAATATTTTGCCTTAAATATATACATACTAAATACACAGTTTGTAAAAAAAAAACCTTTTATCAATTATTTAACAGTGCTAATATGTTTCTGTTTTTCTTAATATTATATATACGCAATTTATTGCTTTTAATTCTTTTATCGTTTCATGTAATTAATTTTGAGTTGAAATACAATCCATGCATATATTTTACACATTTGCAGAGAGAGTCAAATCCCTCCAGCAATGATCTCACGTTTTATGATGACGTATTTGAGTTCGACGGACAATTTTTCAGTGGTCTCGACTGATTAGATTGTGGTCTGAACAGACGCACTATCCTGTTTGTAACATTACCATCAGTGAGCTAGAAAAGATGGAGCACTTAACAGGAAGTAAACATAATATGGAGCCTTAACCATGTGTGCATTAGAGAGGAAAATGGATTTTCTCAGTAATGCATCTGTAAAGTTCAGCAGCAGACGGGAAGAAGTTACACCAAATGCAACACAGGCAAGACTTATTCCATCTGATTTAAGAGATGGAGAGGCCAGAAAGACAAAGTGGGCTGATAAAAATAATAATCGGAGACGGTGAGAAAGAAAGCGAAAGAAGAGAATGTATGGAATGAAGAAGAGAAAAAACAAATGACACATAATCAAGAAATGCGGTTAAATATGACATAATGCACACTCTGCTGTTATCGCCTGGTTGTAATATTGACTGTCGTTGAATAGAGTTAATGTTGACATTGTAAATATCAAGCCTCAATTGATATATTGAAAAATCAATCGTACTAAATGCTTTAAACTTTAAACGGCAACCACCTACAACATTCTAGCAACCACTCTGAATAACTTAGCAACAAGAACACCTTAGCAATAACCTAAATAAACTCTACAACCACCTAGCAACAGCCCATAACACTATAACCCAGGACACCCAGGTAACCCAACCGCTTTACCTTTCATTACCTTTCCCCAACACCATATCCCTAGCAACATGTAAACATCCTACCAACCACCCCAGCAGCATCCAAAATACCCTAGCAACCACCATAATGTCTTTACAACTACCAAAAAAAATGAAGCAACCGTAAAGAAGACCGATACGAATTAGTACATACTAGATTTTCAGAACATGTCATCTACATCCAGAGAAGAACATATTTATGTTCCTTATTTGGAAGTCAATAATCTCTGCTAAATTCAAATTGTGGTGATTTACGCCAAATCGGATTCGAATTTAGAGTTCACCCAAAAATTTAAATTCTATCATTAATTGCTCACCCTCGTGTTGTTCCAAACAAGTAAGACCTTCGTTCATCTTCAGGATGCAAAATTAAGATATGTTTGATGAGATCAGAGAGCCATCTGACCCTCCATAGACAGCAGTACAACTGAAATGATCCCAGATCCAGAAACGTAGTAAAAACATCGGTAAAACAGTCCATGTGACATCAGTAGATCAACCTCACTGATGCTACGAGAATATTTTTGCGCAAAATATACAAATATAACATAATTTACTCTTCTCCCGTGACTTACATCTCCCAACAAACCGTATACTCAAGTATTTGACGTAACCGGCCTGAAAGCACGCACATGTGCGTAATCTGCGGCTGTTTGCACCTACAAAACCTGGTTCGGTTCACTTGGTCTGGACCAAGGGCAACAAATGATACATTGTAGCATTTTTCTGCCGTTTTGGGTCCTTTTCACACCACATTGATTGCTCTGGTCCGAACCAGTTGAAACGAACCAAAATGCAGTCATGTGACAACATCTACATCACTCGTTGGCCAG
>JAUCMU010000027.1:6324650-6349833 GCA_032275025.1 Enteromius treurensis | reverse complement strand
CTCATTTTCAAATGATAATATACAAACAATGCCTCACAGAATACACAAAAAGGATACATATAAAGTCAGAAGCCTCGGTGTGTTTGAAGCTTTCAGAGTCACTGCGAGAAACTTCTCCAGCCTTTCCCTCAGCTCTGGCATCCAGGAATCCTTTAATCCAGTAAAATCAACAACACGTTAAAACTCTTCTGCATTAAGGAATGAGGGTTATCATACAGAACGATACTATTTTTTCAAAATGCACCTACAAGAAAATGCATCCTACTATATATATGCTTTTCTAAGAACTAATGTCAGTTTGCATAGATGTTTTTTTTTTTTAAGGTTGAGCTGGTGTTTTGGTGCGTGTTGTACCTGGAAGAGCTCTTGGAAAGACGGATGCACTGTGGGATTGGGCACAAACGGCAGGGCATAGAATGGCAGGAATTCAGTGGTCTGGCTCAGCGCCGCCCCTCTGGTCTCCAGATAGTGTTTGAAATGTGTGATCCTGTTCTCAAACTCTCCTTTATCCTGTATTACACAAATATATTTCTACACTCAACAACAAAAACCATTTGCATCTCGCCTGAAAGCGAATACCATGTCATTCAAATGCTGACTCAAGTCATGTATTTGACTGAGCGAGAGGTTTTCCTCAATATTTTACTTTATGATGACATCTGTTGGTCAAACAGTATACATGCATTGTTGTTTATTAGGTTCATTTAAAAAAAAAAAAAGCTCATTATTCCCAACAGTGAGGTGTACTTACGTGACTTCCTATGGGTGATTTCAGTGGGTATATTGTAAAATGAATTTGTAAGTAGAATTCCAGTTTTTGAGCTACTGGATCAAAATCCCGAATCTCCGGAGGAATGCTTTTAGCCCACAGCTCAGAGAATACCTTATAGTCGCCGTCGTTAAAAGAGCTGAGAAAATCCTCCTGTTGGAGGGAAAAAACGGTATGGTAAAAAGTTAATTAATTCACTTTCAGTTAATTTTCATTTTAAATCTTTATTATTATTATTTATATTATAAAAATTACAAATAATGAGCGGTTTGATAAGGACCAAAACATATTAATAAATACATTAAATAAATAAATATTAAAAGTTTTAAAAAGTGCTAGAAATTATGAAATGACAGCAACGTAGGTGACATGAATTCTGTGTTATAAAAAAATAATAAAAATATAATTAATGTAAATCAGATCAAGTAACTTATGAAAACTGCATATTATCAGTTGCTTTTCAATTTATAAATAAAAAAAAATAATTAAAATGCACAAATAATGATCTGTTTGGTAATGACAGCTTTCATTATGTTTTTTTTTTATACATAAATTACATATGAACTATAATACACTGTGTTATAAATATTTAAATGATATAATTAAATCTGAAATGTCTGAAATTTAAGCTTTGTATAAACAATTGTGCACATTAAAAATTGCACATATAAATAAAAAATGGATCAAAATGATAAATTCTTATAAAAAGTGCTTATATAAAGAGACAAATTAAAAATTCAATAAACTTGCATTGATATGTTTTTTATAAAATCCAAATGAATCTGTGAAACACTCTACAAACAAACCGATTCTGTTATGTATTATAATAAAAATGATACATATCAAAATCAAATGGATGAAAACGTTTCTTAAAACTTTCTTTTGAAAAAGGTTTTTGGAAGGTATTTAAAGAGACAATGTTAGAATGACATTAAAGGATACTAAGCTTATAAAAAAGGATCTTATGCAATTCGAAAGTTTTATATAGTTGAAAAGTTGATGTCTCACGTGAATGCCGATGATTTTGGAGTCTCTCCGTGAGTGTCCAGCACTTTTGAGGACAGGTTTTCCTTTGTGTTTGACTTCTTTTTCAAAGACTTTCGCAGTCTCTTCAAACTCAGCAAACTTCAGATACTGTAAATTGTTACATGATATATAACCGTATGTCCTTATATGTTAAATATATAGCTACATATTAAATCATGGTATGTAAGCCCACCTCGTTGATCATTGAGAGCAGATCACTTTCGCTTGCCAGATCCTCACCCATCTTTTCAGATTTTCTGGAGCTCATTGATCCACAATCTAGAAAAAAAAAAAAAAAGTACATTAATTTTAAAACTAGGGTACTCGTCAAGATGACGTTGTTACTACTAAATACTAAATATCTCTTGTTCACAGCATTTTAGCCTCGCTAGGCTGCATAAGCCCTTAAGGAATCGACACAAACACAACAAAACACATCATTTGCTTTACAAATAGGTCACCCGAGAGCCGTTTTATCTTCTTTCTTCCTCAGCTCGAAGCAAAACAAACTGGTTATGCAGAAATAAGTTAAGCCGGTTGATATATGCTGCTAAAAACGCTGCGCGTGCTTGTTCGCGAGCAAAAATAAGCTGAATAAACGTGTAATTTATAAATATAGATCGGCTAGCTGACGTGCGCGTGCTCTATAACGTTAGTCAGTTTGCAGTTTAAACGTGATAACAGAACTCACCACACTAACTATATTTCACGTAGAACCGTCGCGGAACATATCTGATGTGTTTTACGTCAAATCCGTTCAGAAACACGCGCGATTGAAGACGATTTCTGATGAATAAACAGAAGCTGTTTTGCTAACTGCGATGGTAACCATGAGGAAGACGCTTTCTCCTAGCAACCGCGACGGAGACGTCGGTTGTAGGATACATGTGTCGTAAAATCTTTGTAGTTTTGCGTGAGGTTAAATGTAGTCGCTTGTATTTTGGGACGTTGGTGTCAGTCAAAAGTTTCGACAGGAGAGTTTCAAGAAGGAAAAGCATTGGTTTCTTAGCACCCAATGAAATTATTACTACCTTAAACGGAATTCATTAAATGGGTGCCTTTCAAGCCTTCTGAAACGAAAAAAGCTAGGAACACAACGGACTTTGATTAATACATTTTATGATTTTTATTTACGTGATGAAATGTTGTTATATATATATATATATATATACACACACACACACTATTTTAGAGTTTATAGGTTTAAAAAAACATTCGTACAAAACGCAGAAATATTTCAATTGTATTAATTTATTTATATTACTTCGCAATAAATATTAAATACGCGGAATGCTCAGCTGTCGTAAACGCGAGCCATGACCCGGATGTAGTAGTAAATCACGTGGCCAGAGGTGAAGCACATTGTTTCGCGGCATGTTTTATATTTGTATTGAATGAGAAGAAAGTTGTGTTTTGCACAATTTCCTTTTTTCACTGGAACGATCTTGCGCGCCTTATATCTGGAGAAAGTATGTAATATTGGCACAAATCGTTTATTAAATGATGGCGGTGAACTACTGGACCTGATAATGATAGAATGCTGTCTAGAATGAGGCTTTATCGACATGAATGCACATATTTTTTTAAAACCTAAACAGTTTTATGTGAAATATTGATCTATTGTTTGGTTGTTACCAGGATAAATACATCACCGATTGAGAACTTTTCCATTTAGAGATCAGTTCGCGTGTGTAAATGGCTGGAATTCTGTTTGAGGATATCTTTGATGTCAAGGATATTGATCCAGATGGGAAAAAATTTGACAGGGGTGAGTTGGTTTTTAGTATCTGTGTGTGTGTGTGTGTGTGTATATATACACACACACAAACACATATATAAATATACACATACAAATATATATATATATATATATATATATATATATATAAATATTTTTGAAGAGTTTAAATATAAGAAATTCTAACTGTATAGCTTTGTTGTTATTAGTATCTCGTCTTCACTGTGAAAGTGAGTCTTTCAAAATGGACCTGATCCTTGACGTGAACATCCAGATTTATCCTGTTGATCTCGGTAAGTGATTGATTTGCTCTTCAGCCTTGTTGTTGTCGTTCTGGTATGGTAACATCCTCATGATGGCGTATCATTTGCTCAGGTGATAAGTTCAGACTGGTAATCGCCAGCACGCTGTATGAGGACGGCACGCCGGATGATGGGGAGTACAACCCTCAGGATGACAGACCGTCCAGGTAACACAAACATATATACACTGCTCTCCAAAAGTTTGGAAACACCCAAGAAAAGTGGGGTTTTGATAACTTTGCACTGACAGGGGGCAACACAAACTACGAAAACATATATTTTATGACATAAACAGTTTATGCATAGCAAATAATTCAATTTGCTCCAGTATTAGCAGCTATTACAGCTCTGAATAATCTGGGCAAACATTGACTTCATATATTACTCCAAGCCTCCTGAAGGATTGCCCAAAGATCGTTTACACTGGTTGGACACTTCTTACAGACATCACAGTCCAGTTCCTCCTATAATAGATCAATTTTGACATGTTTACATTATTACGTAATAAAAAAAATATTATCGCCGGTCTTCAATGATGATGTCAAGTTACTTTAATGTTCAGTATTTGCACCAAAAAATAAGGACTTATGCTGATATAATCAGGGCAGTGCATATGTAATCTTGAAATATATGATAAATATATATGTACGAAATGATAATTGATAAGAATTGAGCAGCAAATCTGCATATTAGAATGACATGTTCGGATCATGTGACACGGAAGAATGGAGTAATCGTTGCTGTAAATATAACTTTGATCACAGGAATAGATTCCATTTTAAAATGCGTTCACATAGTCGTTTATGGGTTCGGTTGTCCATTTTCAGGGCGGATCAGTTCGATTACGTGATGTATGGAAAAGTTTATAGGATTGAAGGAGATGAAACCTCAACAGAAGCTGCGACGAGACTGTGAGTTTTTTTTTTTTTGTAATGCATATTTATGTGTTGATTATTTGCTTGCTTGCTTGCGTTAATATTTCTAAATACATGCAAATTTGACTTGAATAATTTACAACAGCAAACAAGACACAATACAATAAAACGGCGCTTTAAAGGCGCGAAGAAGACTGTCCTGGGGAAGGGCGTTCCACAAATGAAGGGCAACATAACTCAAAGCCCTGGACCCTGTGCTTCTCGGACGAACAAGTGGTTGTTCAACTTGACGGAAAACATAAAGGGAATACAGAGTTAGGCATAGACAATGTAGCAATTAATTCCAAACTTCATAATAATTTGTCCAACAGGCAGTAAATAAAGTATGAAGGGAAAAAAAAGGCCCCAAGACTGAGCCTTGTGGAACACCATTAGTATTTAGACCATTAGACGTTAGTACAAAATAGTGATGGAAGTTCATAATGCCAATTTGAAATACATTTTTGAATGAAAGTGATTGATTTTCTAGTATAATCACTGCTTCTAGACTGATTTGTGTGTTTGTGTCTCTGCACAGATCTGCATACGTGTCTTATGGAGGTCTGCTAATGCGGCTTCAGGGAGATGCCAATAATCTGCATGGATTTGAAGTGGACTCCAGGGTCTATCTACTGATGAAGAAACTTGCTTTCTGATTGTGTCTCCTGTCCTGTAGGGACATTTGCTTCTAAGGACTGAGAAAACGTGCATTTTTATTTCTGTTTTTGTTTGTTTTTTTAGCTTCTGAGGCTTTCCTTTTGTGGAAACTTGTCGTGAATTCCATTAAAAACATATATATGGGGTTTTATATTCAAATCATACGAATGCTCTGTTGATAAACCGCTGTGTCATTATGTCCGCCACTTGCCTGTTGGCTGAATCCTGTTGAATCACGTTAATGAAATCAGTTTTATTTTGTGTGTTTCTTTTCTTTTGAACCGTTTACCAGTAAAAGGGAAACTGTGTTTAATGCAAGCAAATGCAAAAGTGACAGGCTAAGCAAAAACAACAAAGACTGCATGTCACCATAAGTGGGACTCTAGTTTAATTTGATTTGCACTACGTGAACGTGGCAGTGTGAGGACTGGAATGGAAATCACAAGACAGCTCAATGGCACAAGTCTGCT
This sequence comes from Enteromius treurensis, assembly GCA_032275025.1. Taxonomy (NCBI): domain Eukaryota; kingdom Metazoa; phylum Chordata; class Actinopteri; order Cypriniformes; family Cyprinidae; genus Enteromius; species Enteromius treurensis. The sequence goes on along the minus strand of JAUCMU010000027.1, from coordinate 6,343,957 downwards.
GAGAGGCCTGAATATATTATTTAACCCCTGTGTCGCATATGAAAGGGTTTTTACATTATAGTTCAAAACATTCTGTGCATTCTTTGAATTGGACACAAAGACTTATAAATGAGGGCTTTTTAAAATCTTTTTTGTAGCTGACGAGATAAAGATTGTTTTGAAAGCTGAATTTTTATTTATATTTTTAAAGACTATTGCGATTTTTTTTAATCTCACAATTCAGTATTTTATCTCGCATTTCTGTCATTTTCAAAAATATCATTAGTGTCAAAAATGGACTTTATAATTCGCTGTTGCAAATTTGTGTCTCGCAAAATCGCAACTGCGAGGGAAAAAAGGTAATGAGGTAAAATTACCATTTGAATCATTTTTTTATTCAGTGGCAGAAATGGTCTTTCATGGAAATTTGTTCGTCATTAAATGACAAAACCCCATATTTGTGATTTTCCAGCAATAAAAAAAAATAATAATAAATAAATTGTGGAACAGAAAGTACATGTCTTAAAATCAAACAATTCCCGCTTTTACTTTTGTATAATTGTGTGTGATTAATAACTATAATCAACTATAAAACCCAAGCATAATCCAACTTTACATACAAACGTAGTTTTGGTAAACGTTTAGCGGAACTATTTATTGTTGCATCTAATATTAAGGCTGCAGTTACAGATTTCTAATGAGGGGGTTGTATTACAAGTTTAGCGTTAGATAAATATATATATATATTTTCTAAATATTTGAGTACAACGCAATGAATAGCCAGTTTAGCAGACGGTCAAAAAATTATTTAATTTGTGGGAATTGTTTAACAGCTGATTTAAAGACATTCGTGCGTTTAAAATGTATTTTTCGCGTGGCTATGTTCGTTATATTTGTGCGTAGTTTAAATCATTTTCTTGAACTTTTAATACCAAGGTGAATGCGATGAGTGTAGCGGCAACCGGTAGTGACGCCAGAGAGAGAGGCAGTCCCAAGGTGCGTGTTTACTGTGGCTGCAGTCAAAATCACTGCATAGTGTTTTAAACAGGACTGTCAGCTGCTGACTGTTGAGAGGAGTTGTCTGAAGTACACTGCAGCGCGGCCCGCTGGTTCAGACCGTGTTTTTTAAGTGCGCTTGTGTAGTATGCAGTATGCAGTGCGGTAGAGAGCACTGAGTAATTGGGCGCAGTGTCCTGATCATTATATGCTGCGAGTCGCGTTAAAAATGGTTCACAGTCTCTGCGAAAAGCCATAAATACCAAACACAGAAGAAGAGTGAAATGGACTATAGACGCAAGAGGAGACTGACCTTCTTCACTATAGGGCTGATCTTCTTACTGAGCGGTATAGAGTACGGTGAGTTATGCTCCTGAACTCAGGTACAGTGTTATTGACACATAGTTCACACTTCTATGGAAAATATAGTAGTACAATTGGTTTAATATAAAATCAATACATGAACGTTACTTTAGTAACTATAGCTTATTTGTGCATTTTATTATTATTATTGTGCATTTCTCACACCAAATTAAATCTGCACATAAATACATAAAATAATAATATGAATAAATTGTTTAAAGTTTTAGTAGTTAGAAAAAAATCTTAAAGAATTGATTTGAATACGAATGGATTTAAACTGGAATTAGAATTCGATTAAAAGACACATTAAATTAAATTAGATTTTTAAATTGGTCTGCATTTTATTTGAATTGGAATTTAAATGAAACATCATGTTTGATTGGAATTTAATTTGATTTCGAATTTGCACTGAAATTTGATTTTTGAATCACTCTACAGAATGGACGTGAATTTCAGTTACTAAGGAAACGGAACAATCATTAATTTAACATACTATTCGATATGTTTTTATTTTTATTTTTTTGCTATTAGTGTATTATGCTATTTGAACTGTATATAAATATACAAAAGATATACAACTAACAATGGGACCTATAATAATAATGTAGCTAGATAATTCTTGTTGTAAATCACCCTTCAATAATAACAATGAGACTGTGACGCATTCATCACAAATGTTTAACGTGATGTTGCAAATGACCGCGATTGAATTGTTACTTGTCTTATATATGAGACATGCCTGTCTCAGAATCACTCGTTGTGTTCAGAGATTCTTGAGATTTTTTTCAGAACAGAATGTCACAGAGTTTCTCTGTTAATGTACTGCCAGTAGTTACTAATCTAACTAGCTGTCAAGTGCCTGATCAGATGTGCCCATGATGCATTAATGCGTGTCTGTTTTCCTTTCAGCTGTGATTTTGCCCACGATATGGAGGTATCTGCAGACGTTAAGTGCAGCACCGTACTTTCTTGGTCTCAGCCTATCAGCATTCAGCTTCAGCGGGCTTCTCGCCGGCCCTCTGTTTGGCTTCTGGTCAGATCGCACACTCACCACCAAGAAAATCATCCTGTTCGCGAATGTCTTTGAAATTGTCGGTAAGTATACACTTAAAAGGAATAATAGTTCGACCCAAAAATTCAAACGTGTTCACATTCAGCCAATCCAAGATGAGTTCTTCATCAGATTTAATGTGAATCATTCACATCTACATCTTGAATGAATTACTCCTTTAAATAAAGACAACACTTGTGATGTTGCTGGCTTGTGGGTAACAACTCTTGTCTGTTTTTAGGTAATTTCATGTATTTTATGGGATACTCAAAATGGTTATTGCTCTGCAGTCGTCTGGTTGCAGGTGAAGTTTCAGTCAAATTCTTTTAAGGTTATTTCTATGTTGTATGCTTTAGGGATTTAACCACTTTGTAATGCTCAAGGTATTGGCACTGGAGCTGGATCATCGATCTTCGGCTTCTTGACTAGAAATACAGCCCCTGAGGACCGTTCGACTGTTTTTGCTGCGGTTATGGCTTGCCGTCAAGCTGGGCTTCTCATCGGTCAGTAAAAATAAATCAGCAGACCATACATTAAAATTAGAATTGTGCAATAAACATCTCAGTGGTCGATACTAGTGCTGGGCATCCAAACTATGCCCATGTCCTATGTATATTTATTATGTATATATAAAGGCACACACATAGAGTATATATTTTGAAAATATTTACATGTAATAATTTATATTAATATAATTTATATTATAAATAAATAGATTTAATACTGTATATAAGCATAACATATTTTTCTCAAGTATATATATATATATATATATATATATATATAAAGTACACACAGATGTATTATGTACACAAAAACATGTATTTGAATGTGATTAATCGCTGACTAGCACTAGTCGATACCTGTTTGTATTCAGCTAATGTTTGTGGATGTCAATCCCGTGGCAGGAACAGAGAAGCAATAAAGACAAATCAGCATAGCCGCTGTTCAACCACAGCGAAACAATCCTAATGTGCATTTGATCATACATAACTGAAGTGCAAGGTTATAAGAGACATAATAAGAGTATGCTACATCTTTAACATACTCTATTAGCTAAGACCATTTAGAAGTTTTAATTTGGTCTTGAAATATTGTCAGCATAACAATGGAAACAAAACCTGTATTTTCTAATAATAATTCCAATGGGCAACATGTTTGATGAAAATAGCAGAGGACCTAGGACGGATCCTTGTGGTACTCCATACCTTACTGGATTTAATTGAGAGGATTCCTTGTTTAAATAGACACTGATAGCGATCGGAAAAACCATTGTAAAGCCTGCCATTAAATACCTGTATCGTTTTGTGATCGATCTATGTGTATTTCATGATATATAGTGCCAAGCGCAGCACTGAGCACTAAGTTAAAGTAAAACTAGCGGTGAGATGCAGCCTTGGTCTGACGCCAAAAGCAAGTCTTTTATTTGAAGTTCTACATAGATTTTTTTGCAGGAAGCAAAACGTATTTACAATACTTTAAAAATACAATTGAATGATTGTATATTTAGGAGTTATAATTACATGACATAGTTAATTGGCGTGCTATATACATATCTCATTTCTTCTAGGTCCTGCGTTCAATATCTTTCTCAGACTCTGTAACTTCCAGATCGGACCTTTTACAGTGAACAAATACACTTCCCCGGGGGTAAGATCCAGACCATTTCCTGACGACATTGTTTGAAGCATCTGGACGTTTGCGAATGTATGATAAACAAATGTGCTTATTGTGTTTCAGCTCTTCATGTGCTTTCTGTGGATCCTTCTTCAGTTTGTAGTCCTGTTCTTGTACTGGGACTTCACTCCTCAGGATGAAACGCATCAGAGAAATGGAGTGGAGCGGGAGGAGGTGGAGGAGGAGGGGGAGGAGGAGGAGGAAGAAGAGGGAAAACCTTTGGTTGGGCCCAATGAGCTTACTGGCTCATACGGGACGGTCACCAGCTTCCAGTCCAGGACCTCTTCAGTGGCCAACGGAGGCGTGACCCATGTTTCCCCTCCACCTTCACCTCCACCTGAGGAGGTCAACTCCAGTCCCTTCAGGAACTTCAGTGCCAGCAGGGGTAAGAGCACACAGCTCATGAAAACATCCTGCAAGGTTTGAAATCTGAAAGTGCACTGTGTAAAAAGTTTTTCATTTTTATTCATATACTAATATCATTGCCATAGAATTTGTTGTTAAACTTTCAAAGGTGCCTTACTCTAAAAACCTTATGTTGAACCTTTACTTGATGTAAACCACATCTGGAGACCTAGTTTGACCTATTTGTTTATCTAATAAAACGGGTTATTGCACTCTAAATGTTGGACTCTCTATGGGTCTGAGTTTAGTTTAAAATCCATCTGTGTGTTTGATGTTTTTCTACTTTCAGAGTTCCTCAGGGAGGAGGTGGTTGTGCTGTTGGCTGCTCAGTTTGTCACACTGTTTAATCAGACAGCTCTTGAGGTGAAAACACACACATTGGCATTTGTGGTTTATTGGGACTCTCCATAAGCCTAATGGTTTTTGTACAAATGTTTGCTTTATTGCCCTACACCTAACCCTACTGCTTACAAAAAACCCCACAGTTTAGTATCTTATCTTATAAGCCTTTGGAATTATGGTGACATTGGCAGTGTCCTTATAAACCACCTTCAAATTGTAATACGTATGTCATACCCATGTCATTAAACTAATTTGTAATTTAACAACAAACACCAACACACACACACCACACTCCTATAATACCAGGTTTGGCAAAATAAATAAAAAATATATATGTTCATGTATTGAAATTTAAATTGAATGAGCCATTCTCACCACCAAATGTATAATTACATGAATTCGTATTAAAATTTCACCTGATTTGAATTCAATTTGAATTAATTTTTTTTACTTACTCCATTGAATTTAAATTTGAATGGTAAAATGAATTTGCATTGATTTGACTAGGTATTTGAATTGAATTTGCTATAAACTCCACAGAATGTTGAATTGGAAATTGAATGAATTTGAATTGGAATTGAATTTTATGTTCTTTGAAATTGCAACATTTCACAGAATGTTGAATTAGATTTTAAGTGGATGTGTACTTGAATGTGCAATTTGCCACACATTGCATAAAAAAAAACTGAATTGGAATTTAAATGCATTTGAATAAAATTTAGAATTGATTTGATTTTGAATTTGCCATACACTCCATAGAATGTTGAATTTGAACAAATCAGAATTAAAATTAGAATCGGAACTGAAATTGGTTTGATTTGATTTGGAATTTGAATTTGCTACAAAATTCTCTGAATGTTGACATGGAATTAATGGACCAAGTTGGATTTTAATTAAAATTTGCCACACATTCTACACATTTTGTATTGATTTGATTTAAAATTTGAATTTGCCACATACTCCACAATGTTGGAATCGGCCTAACAGGTGCGCTACAGCAAAAATTACAAAGAATTCGGACATTTTTGGCCATAGCTCATAAACCGTTTGTTTTAGACTCAAAAATTGTACATCATTGCAATTCTTGCATTTAGCCAATTTGCGATTTCGGCTGTAGGATGCACCGTTTTCCCGCAAAATTAAGCTATGTCCGTAACCCACTTTTACAAACGAGTCCTAGGTTCTTCACCCAATCGGAACCAAACCACTGCAGAAATAATCTTTGGACATTTGAATATCAATAATTATCAAAAGAAAAAAAGTTTAAATTTAGATTTTGGTGTGAAACAGTAGGCCGATTAGCAAGTATGCTAACATTATGTTATTCAGACTATTACTCTGGAACGCAATGAGCTATCTTCACCAAACTCGGTACACATGTGTATAAGCTCAAGCTTTAGTCAAATATAAAAAAAGATAAGCAGCTCTACCACTTGGGGGCGCTACGTTTCGGAAAAAATGTGTTTTTAGCTATAACTAGACAACCGTTGGTCTGATCGACTTAAAAAATTTCCATATGAGGACCAAGTCAATATGAGAACATTGGCGTAAAAAATAAATAAAAAATGACCGCCATCGGCCAATGAAATTTGCGCATTTATTAGACAAAGTTAACGAAGGTCGATCGGAACAAAACTCGGTGAGCACATTCGACTCATTGTCCAATGCCGCAATATGCATATCATTTGATAGATCTCCTCATAATGAGAAACTTTGCCTCAAGAACCATTGCTGTCAATCAAACCATTCATTAATTATTCACAAAAGTGTTAAAAAACTACTTTTTCTAAATAGTCTCAGGTTGTTTGCTCAATCTGGATCCAACCAATACAGAACAATTTTCTGGACTCTCCAGATTAATAATTATCAAAAAAATATTTCATTTTGTTCTTTGGTTACCAATAACAGGGTCATTTAAAAAGGGGCAAGGCCTATTAAACCTAAAGAAAAACACAAAACTTGATGAAGCATGGTTAAAACATGTGATAGATGAGTCTCAGCAAGCATGCAAAGTCTCTTAGAGCTCAGACTATAGGTAAAAATGTGTGTGTGTGTGCACGTAAGCAAGCTTACTTAGTATTAACCATTTCATTTCTGTGTGTGTGTGTGTGTCTGAACCTATTGTCCATTTTCAATGTGATTTCGATGTGCCAGCCATACACCCAGGTGTCCCTATTTAACCTCAAAGGCCTTAAAAATGCTACATATAGGTAGATTCGAATCATTTAAATCAATTAAATGATAGCATTTTTGTTATTCCCAAAACTTAAATTCGTATTACAATTCTGCACCCAATTTGTTAATTTATTTCAAATTCAGGAATTGATTTGGAAAACAAAAGGGATTTACATTTAATGCAGGTGGAAATCCCTTGCTCTACTTTATATGCCCATTAATTATTTCTTAAGTGTAACATTTTGTTGTCCCTCCAGACTATGGTGACTCCTCTGACGCAGAAGTTCTTTAACTTCGGCGAGTTGGAGAACAGCATCATGTATTGTGTGTGTGGCGTGGAGGTGATCGCTGGCTTCCTGTTCGTGCGCTGGTTGAGCAAGCGTGTGGCGGAGCGAGTGGTGCTGGCTGTCGGCCTCATCCTCTGCAACATCTCCTGTGTCTGGTGTCTGATCTTCCTGGCCAATCCTCAGGGTAAGTACGCACAGATTTTGTGGATCTTGTGCTCATAAGCTTTAAAATCCCTTACGGCTCAACGGTTGTTTCTTTGGTTCAGGCGGATTTGCGTGGCAGCTGGCGGAGTTCATCATTGGTGTTTTCCTTCAGGTCCTGGGCCTTCCTTTTGTGGCAGTCGCCCAGGTGTCTCTCTTCTCCAAAATTACATCAGAGAAGACGCAAGGTTAGTCCTAAGAAGACATTAGCTGCTTAGAAAGTGCCTAGAAATAACTCTAAAATTGCACTTGAGTGTGAAAGTTTTCAGCATGAGGAGTTCAACATGTTGGTAATTTGTTACACTTTACCTCTCAATTCGGATCTTTTGTCCTGCAATTGTTGAGTTTTTAGAATTCTAAATGAAATCTTGGAATGAAAAGATTTTCTTTTTCTTTTGGAATTCTGTCTTTTCTTGCAATTCTGACAGCTATTTTTGTATTTTTAATTTTTCTCACAATTATGTTTTTTTTCTGATAATTTGCTTTTTTCTTGTAATTAAGACTTTTTATTGCAATTGTGACTTTTTTCTCACAATTTTTATTTTCTAAAAATTTTAACTTTTTCACAATTCTGACATTTTTCTTGCAATCACAAGTCTATATCTCACAATTCTGACTTCTGATATTTCTTCTCGCAATTATGAACTTTTTCACAACTATTTTCTCAAAATTCAGATATTTTTCTCACAATTGTGAATTTATATTACACAATCATGACTTTTTCGGGCAATCAGTTACATTTATATATCTCACACTTCTGTTTTTTCCCCCAACTTTTTCCTCAATTCTATTTCTCAAAATTCTGGCTCTATTTTCCCAAATATAACTTTCTTGAGAATTTAAATCCTGCAGTTCTTTTTTTTTTTTTTTTTTTTCCTGAATTGTTAGATATAAACTCTTAATTGTAAGAAAGAAAGTCGGAATTGTGAGATGAGTTACAGCTTTTAAATTTTTTTATTTATTTATTTATTTTTTTTATTCAGTGGTGGAAACAGGCTTTCAGAGTGTGCAAAAATAACTCTCAGTCTTTTTCAACTTTTAGGGCGAGGCTTTGTTAATCCACACGCAAAGTGACAAACGTTTCTAGTCTTTCTGGTTTCCAAGTCAGTGTTTGCTGAAGCTCAGGCCTTTGTGTTCAGGGTTCAGTCAGGGGATCCGGCGCTCTGTCGGAGGACTGGCCACCATCTTTGGGCCTCTCTGGGCAGGCGGTCTGACCTCAGACTTGTACATCATGCTGGGGCTGATGATGGGCCTGCTTGCCCTGCTCACTGTAAGTCTGGAGAAGCCAGTGCTCACAGCTGAATGCTAACTCCCAACATTGAGGCTAGTACAAGATGTGAGAAACTTAGAGTATGAAAACATGCTGAGACATCTCTGTGATTAACAGATCATGATGGTGGTGTCGTATGAGCGTCTGGTGGCGCCCGTCACTGTAGTAGATGATCCCACAGGAGCTGAGTCCGATGACTGAAGCAGGTAATCACAGAATGAACTGTAGGCTGAAGCATACTTGGTGTTTGGAAATCTACCATACTGCTTACTGGGCAGTGTAATATTTAAGAGTATGCAAGTGTGATGTTTAAATAGGATAGTTTTAATCACATATTTCATCAAATATCGTTCCGTTATGAATATTATCCTGATTTTATATATAAATGTAACTTTTCACTGCCTTGTCAAATATTGAGTCAAGGAAATGATTTTAAAAATCACAAAGGAAATGTAATTGATCGATATTACATACTATAACATTAAAAATTAAGAAATTAAGAAAACCACTGCAGTACAATTCTCTGGACTGAACAACAAAAAAGTTTGAGCTTTTGTTGAGGGTGGTTTAGGCCAAATTTTCACATTTTCAACGCCTATGAATCCTAAACTAAAACTCAAAATATGAACCTGAATATATATACTGTATAGATATACACACACACACAGTATATACAGATACACATGCATACATACATGGAGGTGAAAATAAAAGCAAAAAGTTGCTAATTATTTACCGTTCCTTTCCTGTTTGTAGGTTTGACATCAACTGTTTCATGCCATTGTTGGTGACAAAGCTGTTGGTGAATCATTTGACTCAATAAATCTTGAGAAATCGGTGTAGGTTTGACTGACTGACCGATGTTAATCGGTGAAGAGTGGACAACATCTGGATTCACTGCAGCAACACAAAGTAATGTAGTGAATGGAGACGTCAGCAGTGGGTAAGAACGACACAACAAGCAGAAAGACTAAATCAAGCACAAAGCTGATGGATAAATGAACTGAATTTCTGGATGCTCTCTGCAGAGCTCTGATCAGGGCAAAGACTCTTTTGATAAACAAACATTTCTGCTATATTTCCTGTGGAAATTCCAGTAGATTAAATATTTTAGGATTAAAAACGAAAGGCCACATTCCTGAGGGAAAATCCATTAAAGAGTGTCATGACGTTTAAAAAAAAACGTTTCAATTTGTTGTTGATTGATAATTTAATAAATATTATTTATGCATTTTGATTTTGAAATAATGCTGGGGCAGTTTATGTTAGAAAGCTTCATGATTATGATTATTTTATGATTATTTTATGTTTAACTAATAAGATTAGTGCTACTTCGAATAAAAATGATATTATTTAACCCCAGGACGAATGTACCAGGGCTGCATTAAGATCAAGTACATCTGGAAAAAATAATAACCCCATTACATCACCAAAATGAAAACTTAAAACAGCATTCGGCTAACATTAAATTTAGTTTAAGAATTAGTTTAATCGTTCACCCCTATAAAGTCCATTATAAGGAAACAGTTTAACATGATCTAACATACCTTAACAATGACCAGGGAAAACCAAACATTTGTCAGATTTTATGTATAATAAAGATTGTCAAAGAAACAAGCTCATATTCAGCTTATAAAGTGAATATTACGTTTAGCTGTTCTTATAATGGACTTCTATGGGGGAGAAAACGCTTAACGTGATATTATTCACTTTATCTGTTGAATATGGGCTTATTCTTTTAAAAATAGTTAGAGATTATTACAAGGAAGGTTTGACAGCAATTTGGGTTTCCATCATCAGGTTTTAGGTGCATAAGCCACGTTAAGCGTTTTAGAATGTCCCCGTTACATACCTTGAATCGGCAAAGGTGAACTTTGGCAAACCCGTAAGGGAAGTTTTGTAGAATCTCTCCATTTTTAAATTAACGTTACCCTTTTTGCTGTGTGTTTACATTACACAGGAAGGCTGCATACACTGCGATTGCGTATTTCCGGTTTCTGTGAGAAAGGTCTGTTGTGAGATAAAAATTTGCAAATACTTTATCTTATTTTTCCCTTTCAGTTAGTCACTATTACGTTACGTCATTGACTGACGCCATGGGATCCCGCCAATCGACTCTGATCTTTGGAAAAAACACCAATGAGAATTGGCCAGTGGCTTTTTTTCATTTCTTTTGCCAGAAGGCTAGCTTTGTCCACTACCCTTTCCTGTTCGGAAAGGCATTGGTTAGTGGCTTGGCAGACCGCAGGATTACGATCGGGAATACAAAATGCAAAACGCCACTGCCTGGACAAATCGCCTGTGCCCCCCTCCAAAGCCTGTAGGCTGTTGTCAGCTCTCGCTGACAAAGCTTACAGCACCATGGCCTGGCTCCTCCCACGCTGCGCGCAGGGCCATCCTGTAGGCACTATGACTTTACATCACTGACTGACGTCATGGGCCAATGCACTTACATAGCAGCATGAGGGTAGTTCTGACTTTAGGTTGATGCAGAAGCAGAGCATGATGACTAGCTTTGCTCTACGGGCGACGGAAGTCTCGACGTGGCCCCTCGGTCAGTTGATGTCCATTTCTGGCTTTTCTGGTGTGTATGGGTAACGCAGACAACGTTTGCTTTCTCGATGTGTCCGTCCCCCAGGCTAGCCTCTTCGGCGATATTGTCGGGGACTGTGCCCAGCAGTTCTCTGCAGCAGACAGAGGGCATCAGGTACATTTCCTCGGAGTGATTTCAAAGCTCCCACCAGCTCCGCCCCTGGCTGCTCCATAGGAGGTAATACCTCAGCGGGGCCGTAGAGCCAGCCACCGTGAGGGGGCATAGCCCGTCTGAATCTGGCCGCGGCTAAAGTCTCCTAGACTTTGGGGTGGCCCAGACATGGGCTGCCCAGAGATCTGGAGATTGTTCTTCGGGGACACCGATTTCTACACCCCAACCTCGGGGGAGGGCCGATGGCTTTTCTCCGCTGCTGCTGACCCAGGGGTCAGCCGTACCCATCCACTCAAAAAAAGAGCAAAATTCCACATCTCTGGGCCACCTTGTCATGTTCAGTTTGTGACCGACACCACCCCTCCTCACATTTCTGTTCATAGTGTCACAAAAATGCTCCCGTGGGGCTGGGAAGATTTGGAGAGTGCTGCATATGACGGCCTGTTTCATGTCCTGAACGTATCGCTTCTGGGACCAATCCACCTTTCTCTACTTTGCTGCCCCCCCGCGAATACGTCGTTAACTACTCAGGCTAGGGCCCCCTCCTCTAGGCAGGCCCAATCCTGAAGTGGGGTCTGTTTGCTGACTGACGTTCCTCTTGCCCAGACGATCCTCAGAGATGCTGTATCACAGTGGCACTCTCCTTCCTTCAGAAGTTGGAACGGAGGCTATCCTCTCCCACTTTGAAAGTCTTTTCGCTACTTTCACAGGTGTATCGTGATGCAGTCGATGGACTTTCCCTGGGAAGACACCGCCTAAAGGGGCGAAAAGGTTGAACCCAACCAGACCGCACCTAATCTCGACAGGGGACCTCTCCGTCATCCTGCATGGACTACTAGCTAAATTTAGTTTTTTAAGGACTTCACTCCTGGTCACGCTCACCTTCAGGAAAGGGATGGGAGACGTGCTTGCATTCTCGGTCAGCGATTCACGCCTTGGGTTGGTCTGGTTACTTTCACGTGATCCTGAAACCCAGACCTAGTTATGTGTCCCAAGTCCACCGGAGGATCGCCTCCTTCTCTGGTTGGTGCACAGTGCCTCTCTAGCAGACATCTGCTGTGCTGCGGGTTGGGCGACGTGTAATACGATTTTAAAAATGACGTAACGTCATGGTGACTGACTGAAAGGGAATGTGTTGGTTACGCAAGTAACCCTCTTTCCTGGAGGAGGGAACAGAGATGTTACGTACCCCCTACCACAAGGTCGGACTGCGCTGGGGAGTCAGGTGCTATCGGCTCCTCAGCAGGAAGCTGATAGTGGTTTGCACGTCGCCATCTTGTACGCTTTGTCTTGTATGTTGCTAGGCATTCAAAAACCACTGGCCAATTCTCATTGCCGTTTTTCTCCACCAGTCAATTGGCCTCCCAGGCGGGAAAGAGTGTTACATACATAACAGAGACGTTTTATCATCATCATCATCATCATCATCATCATCATTATTATTATTTAAATGGTTTAAATTCTTATATATACAGTACCGTTGAAAGATTTAGAAAAAACTGTAATATTGTGAAATATTATTTCAATTTAAAATAACTGTTTTCTGTGTGAACATATTTTAAAATGTAATTTTTTCCTGTCATACAAAGCATCATTACTCCAGTTTTCAGTGTCACTTTCAGACCTTTCAAATCATTCTAATATGCTGATTTATCTAAAATAGTTCCAATTGAACAAAGACGACTTGTTACATGAAAATTATAGAGTTTAAAAAAAAATAAATAAAGAATGATTTCATTTCATAAAGCCAAACTATTATTTTTAAATGGTGAACTGTCTAAGGATGACAGGGTTAAACATAATGTCTGCATGATTTAAAAATTGATAAAATATATAAAAAACAAAACAAAACAAAAAAACACAAACACACACACAAAAAGTCAGTTAGTTTCATTTAATCTCTTTCTTTTTTCCTTCTCTCTTATGACCAATTAAAATATAATAGTAGGAAAGGAGAATTGTTTGGATAAATATAAAAAAAAATTGGCATTTAATGATGATTTAAATATGAAATATATTATAAATATATTAAATTAATAGTTTTGTAATTTCTTAATACAATATTAATTATTTATTTTGCATTACACTAAAGACTTAAGGTAAATATTGTTCCGTGAATCACTGCAGAATAAAGCTAAACATAAACTGTCCACTAGAGGGCATCATTAACCCACATAAAACTATCCAGTTATGATTGAGAATGACAGAAATATTGAGGCATTTATTAATCTACAGTGAACTTGTTACTCCGTTTCTCCTCATCAGCAGTATTTGTTAGTGAAACTTCTCGGCCATCACTACTATGTAACAACATATATACTCTTCAATTAATATGAATCTAGGAACGTGACTATCTAGAGTGACTATGGTTTTGTTAATTTTTTTTTTAGCAGAAATAAGCAAAAAAAATTTAATTTTTTTTAAATTTAAACGTTCACTTAAATGTGTGGCCAGACAATGTTTGTTTAAATATTGTATGTTGTCTTTTATTACAATGTTACTATGTGTATTATTATTATTATTATTTATCAGATACATGTATTAGTATTATTTTGTGTTTTAAATGTTCTGAATTTATTTTGCAGCGTTTGATGAATGGGCAGGCTATTCTGTTAGATTTTTTTTTAATTTCCTTAAAAAAAATTGGGATCAATCATTTAAAATTATTATTTATTAGAGAGAGAAAAAAAGAAAAATTATATTTTGAACATTTCCTGTTTCAAATTAAAAATAATGGGATGTGTGTTCCGATGGGAATCATCCAGGTTGATGGAATTTATTTTTTATTTTTTTCACACACTTTCCATTTTGTTGTTTTCCCATAAAGCCTATTTTTACCCTCTGTCTCTTAATAAACTGTAAAAGCTACATCTGAATGATTCACTTTTGTTACAAGTCTACGTTTTCTGTTTTATTAAGGATGTTTGTCATTATACAAATAAGAATTTTCTGTAACCTTTTATTTGTTTGTGAAACCAGGCCTATATGTGATAAGTTTAAATGAAAGTGAATGGGCAGCTTTGAAAACGTTCTGTTCCAGCTCCAAACACCAGGGGTCACTGTGTTTCCATACGACCGAACGGTCACGCGTCACTTAACGATGGGCGGAGCATTCGAGCTTGTGCTCGTTAACATTCCTTGTAAACAAGTGAGATTGTTTGGAGGCGGAGCCATTCGGTGGCCTTTCGCTGAACTCTGCTTCTAGACGAAGGAGGGGGGGGGACGAAAGTACGGCGTATTAGCAATAGCCAGGCATTTCTGTTATGTTTTAAAGAACGGACTCGTGGCCCGCAGGAGAGATCTGACCGGGCGGTGACCCACCGACTGGGGTCAGAAGTTCAGAAAATGTCACGTCATAGCTGATGTGACAGTCTGTGGCTAGTGTTGAGCCCCTAACCCCCCCTTCGAAATTCATCCCGCCTGTGTAAATCTACGATAGCAAATACACGTGAACTTCAGATGAACTGTGCTTAATTCTTTCGCAGGGACAACGAGAGTTCGTATTTGGGTTTGTTTGGGTTCGTACTTTGCTAGAGATTCGACACACTGGAGCTATATCCAATTTGTTAGATCATCCGAGATCTGACCGAAGTTTGACCTCGTGCGCGGGCGACAAATTCGGCTGGATGTCATAAGCGACCTCGCCATGCCATTTTACGTTTCGCTATCCTCTTAGTTTTCAATTTAAGCACTTTAAAATGTCAAAAAACGCCACTTTGACCAAGACTTTAAAAATACATTGCCGACAACGCTTCGCTAAACAACAAAATAAAATGCGTTTTTTACGTTTTCCTGGCACTTTATTAAATATTAAGATTATACAGCGGTGTTGGAAGATGCTTTTAAGAGTTGTAAATCAAGGGGGTGTCACTGCCTCAAAAAAGCCTTTAAATAATCCAGCGTGGCATTTACTGAAGTGCGATCGAGGACTGAATATCCTCCTCGATAATGGATGTGAGATGCATATAAAGTCCAGCCGAGGGCTGTATAAGGGAACAGGACTGTGAGAGAATGTCGAGTGGTCTTAAAATCTTAGGGGGAATGTCATGGGTGTCGTGAAGGACTTTGGACGTATTTTTATTAGGTTTAGTGCGCTGTATTTTTGGTGAATTATTCACATTCTTGATTGTATAAGTGTAATGTAGTTCGGACTTTTTTTATACTTCAGAGGTCAATTAGAGATGTTTTGAATGATGTACTGACACAAAAACATTGTTAAAGTACCATAAATGTATCATAAGTAGTGTAATAAGTGTATCAGAACTTTTATATTGTATTTAAATCTGAAATGACAGATTTGTTTCGATTTTTTTTCATTTTGAGGGAAGGTGATTTGGTGCAATTCGGGTTGTAAGTCTCTTCACATCCTGCTAAAAATGACTAATGTTAAGTGATCTAAACGTATTTATGTATATGTATGTCGTCTGTGGAAGATGTAGCAGACAGATGTAGAATTGCATTAGTGCCACAAATGTTGAAGAAAAAATATATGCATTTGTAAACGCATACATATATCGTGATAGTTATTGAAAAAATAAACGTCAATTGCATTATTCTGATTTTTTTTTTCCTTTTGTGTTTCAAAGAAAATAATCACACTGGTTTGGGTTAACATTACTCTGTGCATTAGAGAAAAAATGGTTGCAGAAAATATTTAAATATCGCAATAGTTTTCCAATTAAAATATTATTATTACTTCAATTTTTGGGTTTAGAACAGCATTGCTCTGTGTAATTGCTGCAGATGTAAAAAATAAATCTACTAAAACTTATAATTTGTGACTAATTCGCACAAATTCTTACACTATGATTTGTGCAAATATTGGATGTATTTAGCTAGGTGGCAAATTAGTAAGAACCCTAAAACCTCATAAAAAACTGGTTTGAGATAGCGTTGCACAAATAAAAAAAATACCGCAATAGTCATCGCAAAGAAAAATGACTAATAGATTGTTATATTTTTATATCTATCGATACACTAATGAAAATAATCCAGGTTTGGAACTACATTAGTCTCTGCACAAATTTGTATTTGCTAAAATTCGCGCTCGTACAAATTTGCATGGTTTGTCAAAAACAGATATATTTTACGAGTTGGCAAATTTATAGGAATTTGTACGAAGGATCACCCTAACCCCACCCAAGTTAGTATCTTGTAAAATGCATACAAATTGGTCATGAGATATCAAATACCGCAATAGTCATCACAAAGAAAAATGACTAATAGATCATTAAATCTGTATGTTTATCGTTACACAATAAAAAAATAATAATTCGGGTTTGGAACTGCATTAGTCTTTCCATTAGCGCCGCACGCATTAAACAACAACAACAACAAATAGTTGTACGGATTTGTACAATTCGGGTCAAATTATACATATTTTACGAGGAAGCAAATTTGTAGGAATTTGTACACCCTCACTTATACAAATTGGTAGGATTTTTGAAAAGTAATGCATCTTTTACAAATTTGTAGAAATTTGCATGATGCAAAATCATAGATATTTTATGAGTTGGCTAATTTGCAGGAATTTGTACAATGGTGATCCTAAACCTACCCCTCATTGAAATTATACAAAATTGTATGAGTTAGCTACCTTGTAAAATGCGTACCGTTTTTTTTTTTTTTTTTTTTTTTTGTGAGATATTGTTGCACAAATTAAAATGCAGCAATACTGATCAAAGAGAAAAATTACCACTGGATCATTAAATCTGTATGTTTGACTTACACAAAAGAAAATAATACAGGTTTGGGACTGCTTTAGTCTCTGTATTAGCGCCATACACGTAAAAACGAACAAAAGAACGATTCTGTCGCAATTCAATTATCGCAGTAGTTACTGTAATGGGAAAAATGACTTCTACATCATTTAAAAGAGAAAATCAAACAGGACATTACTCTGAATTGTTTCTGCAGACGTCTAATGAGATGTTACAATCTTTCAAAATGGAGCATAACCTCGTTCTCTTGATTATGGGACACGTCCTTAGAATAAGTGATCTGTTCTTCTCTACTTTTGTCTCTTTTAATCGGTTTAGCTGATACAACAACAGGTGTCCAGTGAGGAAATCTCCCAAACACTTTCCCAGCAGTGGATACAAAAGTGGAGGAAGGCTAAATCGCGTTCATTAGTCCACTCCATAAAAACCCAAAACAAAACCGGCTTGTCTGAAGAATGAAGTTCTTCTGCTGCCCCCGGTGCATTCGCGTCGGTTTAGTGTCCGGACAGCCCTGCTCCGCTCTGACGGCCCCCGAGGCCCCATCCTCCCGCAGGTGTCGGGATTATCGCCCCATCTGTGTCACCCGCACAGGGCCACGCTGAGCCGCAGGGTCCCCTGCTTAGCAAGGAACCTCGATTGTTAACCCTGATTAACATGATGTGGCACTGAGTGGAGAAACTGTGTGAAAATCAAATGCATGACATGACCTACTGCCCTGCTGCTGAACCACAACAGAGACAGATAGAGAGAGGGAGAGAGAGAGAGAGAGAGAGAGAATGGAGACCAGCAAACAAAACATGCTCAACCACAGACTAACATGATAAGGACTGGATAAAACAATACGGTCACACCTATTAGTTACTTATTAGCATGCATATTACTAGAATATCAGCCATTTATTAGTGCTAATTAATCACTTTACTCTGACCCTATTCTACATCCCTAATCCTACCCAACACCTAAACTTAACAACTACCGCACTAACTATTAATAAGCAGCCAAATAAGAATTTATTGGAGGAAAAGTTGTAGTTAATATTGAAAAATGTTGCCTCTTCTAAAGTTACCCATGATAATTTTAGGTGCTATTACAAATTACAAATATGTAGATCAAAGCACGGCAGCGCTTTGAAACAATCGATTGTACATTTACAATTTTTTTAAACATTTTACTGAAATTTGAAAAGTGCTGATTACAAAAAAAAAATAA
This sequence comes from Enteromius treurensis, assembly GCA_032275025.1. NCBI lineage: Eukaryota > Metazoa > Chordata > Actinopteri > Cypriniformes > Cyprinidae > Enteromius > Enteromius treurensis. Next base: position 6,325,578 of record JAUCMU010000027.1, on the reverse strand, counting down.
AATAATGCATGAAGCTATAATACATAAACTGCATCCCAAATGATGCATTATATGTACTTATAGACATATTTTTTGTATTTGTATACACTTTTTTGTATATTTGGTTTTTTAAAAAGAAGACTCTGTTCTTTCATTTGAACTGTTTCATGTTCCAATATTCATACAACAAAATATTAAAAATGCTGGCGTGGCTGGCAACCTAAAAAAACAAAAAACAAAAAAACCTGTCTGGGAAAGATATAGTGATCATTTATTAGTTATTATTGTATTTATTTTAAATGTAATTCAAGTGTAAATTACATAGCATTTTACAAACAAATTATTATTATTGTTATTAAATAATTGTAATAATAATAATTAATTCAATTACTATTTAGAATCATTATTAATGATTAAAAAAAGTATTTAAAAACCTGAAGTAATAATATATATTTCTATGTTTAATTTAAGTATTTGCTTATTTAATTTAATTAATAATGTTATACTTATATCATATTGTAATTAACCAGTTATTATAGTATTAAAACAATTTTTTTTAAATAAATAAATAAATATATATATATATATATATATATACATACTACCAGTCAAAAGTTTGGAAATTGTAAGATTTGTATTATTTTTACTACATTATATTTTAAAGATGTTTCTTATGTTTCATTAATTCATTACAGGAATACAGAAAAAAAATGAAAAATTGTGAAATATTTTTACCATTTAAAATAATGTGTTTCTATTTTAATATACATTAAAATCTATTTTTTTCCTGAATTTTCAGCACCATTACTCCAGTCTTCAGTGTCATATGAACCTTCAGAAATCATTCTAATATGCTGATTTATTATCAGTGCTGCTTAATACTTTTTATGAACCCTGTGATATATTAATATATATATATATATATATATATATATATATATATATAAAA
>JAUCMU010000027.1:6312379-6324550 GCA_032275025.1 Enteromius treurensis | reverse complement strand
TATATATATATATATATATATATATATATATATATATTTAAAATAAATGCTCTTCTTTTTAACGTTTTATTTATATATATAAAATAGGATTAGGATTTTTGAATTAGGATTATTGAATGAATAAAACGTTAAAAAGAAGAGCATTTATTTTAAAAAGAAATTCTTTCTAACAATACAAACTACCATTCAATAGTTTGGGGTCAGTAATTTATTTTATTTGAAAGAAATTAAAACTTGTGTTAAATTAATAAGAAGTGATGGGAAAGACTTATATCGTTAGAAAATATTGATATTTTTAATAAATGCTGTTCTTTGTAGCTTTTTATTGATCAAAAATCATCACCAAAATAAATTATATAAGTAGATTAAAACGGTAAAAATTTTAAGGTAAAAATAATAACATTTGTGCTGGGCAACGATTAATCACAATTTTCATGTCCAAAATAAAAGTTTTTGTGTAAATAATATGTACACTTTTGTGTATACTTGTATATACAGTATACACACACACACACAATAATCATACACAATACAGTACACACACATATGTTATGTTTACAAACGTTTATTTCATTCATACTAAAATGTATTTCAATTCAAAACATCTTAATGATAAGAACATAGTTAATCAGTACTGTAACTGTGCTTAAATATGATTAGCAGTATGGGTTGCCCTTTAATACATTTTCAAAATAATAATGATTATTATTTCCTGTTTCAGCTCAATTAATTGTTCATTAAAGAAAAAACAATAGTAAAACATTACGAACTGATTAATCTCTATCTATAAGAGCAACAGACAGAGAGATAAGTCTGATCAGCAGTTTGGAGGCAAAGTGAGCAGAAGTTCAGATTGGGGCTGTTAAGGAGCTTTGTCCGTGTCTCGAGACGTGTTCCCATTACAAAGCGCTGACCCGCGAGTAAACGGCCGGGACAGATGCAGTTAGATTTGATCAGGCTGTGCCGTGTTAAATCATTCATTAAATCCAATTAGCAGAGGTGCTTTAATCGGCCCAGTGCTCCGGAGCCGGGTTACATGTTAGAAACACCAAAGCACATTCATATCAAAGACACATTTGCAATTAAATATTGAACGTTATTGTTGTCTACAAGGCAAAATGACTAAGATCTACTTCATATAAGTCAGATTTATTCCTCGAATTATCCTCTGTGTAAGTTATTTTTTGTGCTTGTATAATAAAAAACGACTAATTAAAAATACAAGCGGTTTTGGCCGTGTTATCAGTGCTGTAATGAACAGTGGCGTTCCTCATGACTAGAGACGCTGTGATTTTCTGCTTCATATCAGTGGGAGAAGGATCACAGAGATCTGACCTACTTTCTGCTCTAATCTGATGGAGTCAAATATTCAGCCCGGACGATGCTGCTTGAGTGGAATTAGAACGTCATGGACATACTTGTAGGAAAGCATCATGTGAAAGACTGAAACGAAAAGTTTAAGTATTTCAGCGATGGTTTTCTCTCGAGCGCAGTGCTGTTAGCACGTGTCGTGTGAAATGTTCAGATCAATATTTGAAATGTTAATAAATGTTTGAAGCGACTGTGCTGCATTTAAAGAAGCAGGACGTGTGCATTTATTCATGTGTTTAATAGTTTAAGCAAATATTTATTTTAAATTCAATTTTTATGTCTTTGTTTTGGTTCTTAAAGTATCGACCTTTCTTGCATGATAAGATTGAACAAATAGAAAATGCAAATAGAAATTACACACAACTAGATTAGAACTAGAAGAATTTACGCACACATGCAGAACATTTTTAGATCAAACATACTTTTGATCTGAACAAACAAATTAATCCTCTAAGTAAGATTTGTGTTATTTATTTGAGAATGTTTGTAAAATGGTGTATTGTTAAATAAAATGAGTTTGTTTAGCAGCAGTACAGGACTGTAGCATCATAAAATCTGAATTATTGTTTTTGTTGCTATGTTAAAATATAATAATTCTGTAAATTTTGGAAATTAACTGCACAGGCCTCAGAATTAGGATGCATGTGAAGCAAATATAATCAATGGTACTGTTGTTTTCAAATGGATTCACATTTTAATGTGCGTTCACAAAATAATAATAATAATAATAAAGCAATAACAATTACTACAAATATCTTTGCTATACAAAACAGTTTTTTAAGTATGATCAAGATTAATCTAGACAACCTTTTACAATAACATTTGCTTAAGATTTTTTTTATTTCTTTTTACTAATGCTTCATTATCCTTTGTGATATTAATGATTAATGTTCAGCAATATAAAACAAGGTAATGCTTAACTATACGTAATGCTGAAATATACAGATTTAGAATTGCAACTTGTCTACAATTTAAAAATATATAATAAAAAAAGACATGACGCAATAGCTTTTTGTGGAGTTGAAAATATCAAAGAATGCAATAGTTAACAGATTTTATTTTTTATAAATAATATGTTTAATTAGTTACTTGTAATTCTACTTATATTAATTGAGTGAATCGTCAACTTAGGTTCTAATGTTTACTTCTTTACAATAAACTATCCTTGTCCTATCCTATCCATTTTGTCTTTGGCTAATGTAAAAAACTGAATTTAAATAAAATTAAAGATTTCCAGTTAATAATACCAAACCTTAAACGAATAAATAAAGATGTTTCAGTATTGCCATGATCTCATTATCTTCTTTCATTCAGCATTGCATGGTCTAAATATTAGCCGACAAAATATGATCCAATCCCAAAGAAAAGTTATTATAGTGTCAGTTTCATGATATTCAAACCTTGTGCAGTTTTCAGAAGATGTGCATCTACTGTATTCCCGCAAGCATGATTAATGAATTCTACGGTCATTCTAGAATCGTGGAAATACTAAACCAAAATCTACATGAAAACAACCCACCTCTCTGCCTAATACAGTCAGAAATAATCATTAATCATCATCAATAATCAAGAATGAAATTGGACCTAGTACACGTCCAGGTGGCACCCCTACAATACTTTTTGTTATAACAGGCTTTTACACTTCACTAAAAAGCCTAAAGCTACTTACACCATCATGACTTGAGTTTCCTTAAGTGAGACGGGTATGTAGATGTCATTTGTTTCAGAAAACATTGCAGCAGTGTGCACTTCAGGGGCTACTGAACACTGAACTCTTGACCCCGTCCAGTGATCCTGGTTTAAATATAGGAGAACCAAACTGCCGCAGTCGGTGAAATCACAGTGTTAGGAGCTGCCTGGGTGCTTCACATTTACTATAGGGAAAGAGCTCACAAACATAGCCTGGCTTGGTGCCCTAATTACATCAACATGTATGCAATTTCCCCTTTCGGGTCACTAGGACTCTGCCAGCTGCGAGGCGGCTGTCTCTCTGTCTTGCTCTATCTATCGATCCAGCTACTTCCTGTCTTTTTTGCTTGGATTTAGGAATTGTCACTGTCACATCCGTTTGTGAATGCTGAGCGTACAATCTGCGAGCAGATTAACTGGATATCTGGGACAATATATAAGCCTTCAAACTTGATCATCCTGGTATGTCTAAACTAGGGTCAGAAATGGCAAAAAGGCCACATAAGTGACAGTAAAATGTTTTCTCCGTGTCACATGTGTTTCCACAAATAGGATACAAAATAGTGCCTGAAATGCAACGAATGGTCAGTGAAAGAATTGTCAAAAAATGGTGATAACCTGTAAATAAAAGGGAATTAATTATTTGACTTTATTTTAAATGAATACATTGTAAATAAACTAAATATCAGTTAACAATTTTGTACTAATAAAGTTGGTTCTGTGTAGTTATTGATAAACTTACATCCTATATATTCGTCCTAAAAAACATATATTTTTACCTACATATTTAAAATGCTTGAAAATGTTTTTTGTTTTTATAATGTCACTAAATAAAAATTAAATATATTAATAAATCTACAAAAATATACAAATAATCTTGAATTCATGTATTAATAGTAAGCTAGGAAAACATATACAATGCCTTTCTTACTAACATATAATATTCCAGTAGTTTATCATATTAAATAATTCTACAATAAAGTATTTTGTGTTATATCAATGCTATTTGTTGTTAATTTTTTAATTATAATTATTTATGATTTTTTTAATGATTCATAATATAATTATAACTAGTGCAGTTAATCAATTCAGTATTTTGAACACATTTAGAAAAATTAATGAAAAATCACCATCAAACTGTTTAAATTATATTTTTATTTCTGGATATGCAGACTCACATAATATTCAATGTACAGTAAGCATAATAGAAATAACTGGAAATGAATTCTATTCTGTATGAACACTACTAAGCATCTGTCCAGATATCTTCTGCAGGTCAGTTGTGTGTGACAGTGTCGTATGTTAATTCTAGCACATTTATTTTCAAAATTTAACAAGCGTGCATAATCAGAGCTGCAGGGGAAATGAGTCTGTGTATCGCTTGGAAATATGTTTCTAAAATACTCTTTGTGTGTGGATTGTTTCATAAAAACCAAGAAGGTCATTCTGTTTCATTTAACGGGGATAAAATATTCAGCAATATGCTGCAAGAGCTTGATGTTGTGGAATCTGTGCATAAAGACCAATGCAGAGCGACACATTTAAAAACATACTATTGCAGAGAAAAAAAAAACAATACATAATAATAATAATAATATTTTCTGAAATGAGCATTTTAGATATTTTTAACTCATAGCTTAACTGTAGATTTTTTCTTAACTTAATTTCATTTACTGCAATTACAACTGCATATATGTATTTATATATATATTGGTTATATTAAGACTTAATTATAATTTTTTTATAATGTATTACATAGTTTAGAATTATCTTTGATATAGAAAGATGCCACTTTTAATTAATGATTAATACAAATGATGTATATCAAGCCAGATATAATTGATATTTTAATATATACATAATTATACTAAATGTATTATGTATTCCTTATGCCTGTACTGCAGTGTTTTTCTCTGTCCTTCACTGCATTGACTACAGTCACTGCAATTAATAAATAAACATATAATTGTAAAGTTAGAGTGACAAGAAGACAGATAATATAATGGTATTGGTGCTATTATTTAATTATTTAATATCAATCAATAAATATATATATAATAAAAAAACAACAACATTAGTGCATAGCTTTTAGTGCCTTTACATCAGTCTGCATTTCACCCAAGAACTGCTTTTAGTATATTATAAAGATTTTTATTATTGGTTATTTGTTCTCCTACTTTTATTTAAGTACACATTTATGCTAAATGTGCAATGTATAGTTATAAATGTATTATTGTTTATAACTAGTATCTTGTTAAAACTTTATTGCAGTAGAATTCCTGCAATTAATAAAAAATATTGTAAAAATTAGAGAGGATTTAGATAGATATTTAGGTAATGTTGCTATTATTTATTGTTTTTAAAAAATAATATTTTTTTAAATTTATTTAAAATTTAAAAATAAATTATTATTTATGTTTTTGTTTATTTACATTTTACAGTTATTTTATTTATACTAAATACAAATGTTTATTTATTTATTTATTTGATGATGATAATAACAATAATAATCCTTTATCAGTATTTCACCCAGCAATTGATCCTTCTATTATAAAGACTTCTTGGTTATTTAGAGTCTGTCCTCCTGTGTCTGAAGCGTTCATGAAACGTGGAAATGAAATTCAGAAATATGTATCTTCTGAAGACAACGGCAGGTTCTAAGTCTTGAGGAAGATCCAGTGAGACAGGAGAACATCTTTTCTTACCAGACATCCATCTGGGAGAAAGTATGACGTGTGTAAGGTCTCTGCTCATGTTGTCTGTGAGTGAGATGCTGTCAGAGGATTCCAGTCTCTAACACTAACTACTGCCAGAAAACAATAGTTCAAAATAGCTAAAGCAGAAATACAAATGTGCGAATAAAGAAAATATAATTTATTACACTATTTACATCTGTCAATGTCATGTTGAGCTAACTGTCCTGTTATATTCTAAATAATTTTTCACATATATCATTTCTTCATATCATTTACCTGATTTATATAAAATGTGATTCCTAAAACCTGATTTAAGTTTTAGGAAACAAAAAACCCCTCACCTTTTAGTTTAGCGACAACACCTCTGCTCTGACCAAAAGCCACGGAACAAATAATCAGGTCCCAGATGGGTTCGCCACTTTTTGAGGTCCCCCCTTTCCGTTGTGGTCCAAGCAGCACATTTCTGTGTTTGGTTGCGTTGCGAGAATTTGCAGCGCCTGTGTTGTCAAACTGATGAAGATGTTTTCTTAATGTGTTGCCATTTTTTCTGTTTGCATGTGTTTTCTTAAGTTGCAGTGCGTTGAGCTCTCTCGGCCACCGTAGTTTTTCCATACAAATGCCAAGAAACCATATACTTGCTATTATATAATACCAATGGTAAAATCACAAACAAAAAAACAATTGATGCATTGGCCCTGCATATTATAGTACATTTCATACAGTTGACTTAACCAATACGATGCAGGGTAACAACTCCATAAATGCAGTTATGCACTAAAATTTAAGATATTGGTGTAAAAATGCCCCTTTTTTTAGATTTGGTCTCATATTTATATCACAGGATATCACACGAGCAGGGAGAGCAGTGTATAAATGTTATTTTATACAACAGTTCAGTCAATAAGAAGTTGATATTGTGCTATATTTTATACACAACATTAATTTTGCTCAATTATATATTATATAAGAATATATTACCTTTAAAGCCACACTGTAAAAAAAAAAACATGTTATTTTTACAGTAATATACCAGCAGCTGCGGTTGTCGAAATTCTACCGTTAAAACCTTAATTTCTTTTACGGCCAAAAATTTACAAATATAATATAAAAAGTTTTGTTTTGTCAATAGTTTTACGATTTTAAATTTAATTAAATGTAAATCTAAATTTACAGTTAAATACTGTATTTTCTAATAAAACACCATAATATCTGCAATAATGTTAATATACCGTACTGTTAAAATAGTGAAATCCATTTTGTACCTTTGAAAAACACTGATTACTACCAAATGCAGGTGGTTATGAGAAAGTCACATGATGAACCAAAGCTCATCACAATTAGCTTTAAATTAGCAAACCATGTAGAAGGTGCTCACTTTCATTCACACAAACACTAAACACCATCATGGTAAGATGGTATTAAACTAAAATGGGCAATAAACATTCATTTAACAACATTAAATGTAACATACAATCCTAATAAACATAACTGATCCAAAAAATTAAGAAGAAACCTAGTTATTTCAAAGAAAAAACATCAAATTCAAACAAAATTTAAAATGCAACGCAGGGATTTCTGGAAATGTCAGTTTACGGTGTTTCCCTGTTAATTTAACAGGAATTTACCATAAACCATTTAACAGATTTTTACCGTAGCATTTTCACTGTTTTTTACAGTTAAATTTACGGCCATTTTTGTCTCTGAGCAACACTGTGGTGTTTCGTTTCGGAAAGAATCTGTGATTTGAATGAATAGTGTGAATTACTGATTCTAAAGCCTCTTCATAAAATGAGCCGTTTGAACAAATCATTTCATTAATTACTAATAATAACAATGATTATACAAAAAAATAAAAAAATTAAAGAGCTGGTTCAGGCAAAAAACTCTGACATTCATCAGCATTAAAACGCATTACCGGTGTGCAAGACTAAACAAAGGCACTGTTTTAAGTTCAGTCAGCTGAAACAGCTCAGATTTACATTTACACTAGGACTATTCTTCTTTTTGGTTAATCAAATCAAATATTTCTAAAGCTATAATTTGTAATATGTACTCGATACTTCCTTATTTCACACCAAAAATATCTAGTATTTTCTCAGTCAAATGTATTTTGTATTAATTATTTGACTGTATAAATACATTAACACACCTAACCTGTTTCATGATTTAAAACCATATGACTCATTAGAACATGCAGAAACTAAGGAATTAATTTTTCTATTTAGATAATGAAGGGTTAAGAATTTAAAATAATAAAAGTTGTAATTGTAATAATAATAACAATATTGTTATATATAATGATAACAATTACAAAAACTATATATTTATATATATATTAATAAAAGTAGTAATGTGGTAATTATAATTATTATTATTATATTCTTATTGTAAGCAGAGCAGAGGCGTTCTCTGCTAAAGGTTCTCCGGGGGGAAGGGGAGTGTGTGCACACTTACACACTTACAGCACACAAATCACTTAAAAGTACATTTTGGAGACAAGTGAGATTTTAAGTCTGCACACCATTTTAGAGCTTCCTGAATACCACTATATAGTCGGACAAATGGGGACCAAGAAAATGTCCTCATTTGTAAAGGTGGTCCTCATTTTACTGGTGTGTATTCTAAGTGAATACAAGCACAGTACACACTAATGTATTTTGTAAATAAAAGCTTTTATCTTATATGCGATTATATAAGATTAATCATTTGCGAGCACTAAAATAAAATAAAAATCCCTGTAATGCACTGGAAGTGTGAATGCCATATATCTGTGTTCAGACGCAGCACTAGAGGGCAGCATGTGACCTAGTTTGACAGGATGTAGAAACCGCTGCTGGACTGAAATGAATGCGATTGAGTGAATGCTGACCTCCAGATGAACCGTATCTCTGGAGAGATTCAACACAAGTATTCCTGCTGATTACACACACACACACAAACCTGATCACTGGAAACAGCTATAGCAGATTGGCTTGTGTATGTGTGTGTGATAGATGTGTATAGGCGTGTTTTGACAGGGCTTTATGTCTGTCAAGTGCAGCTCTTTTAAACAGAGCCTTCATTTGTAGTCTGTCCTGAAGATGCTAAATGAGGACCATTTGTGTCCACAACATTTCATGAAGAACAATAAACACAAAAATCTGCTGTAATTTAAGTGTCATGCTCACTCAATTTAATAAATTCAAATTAATTGTGCTTTAGTGACTTATGAAAACAAAAACACTTAATTAATTTTTATAATTATTTAAAAAACATTTTTTAAGGAAAATAGACAACAAGCAATTTATGTGCCTGCCTTTTACAGACATATGTAAATGAAATAAAACACACACACACACACACACACACACACACACACACAAACATATGTGTGTTTGCTAGCTTAATTTATAATAAATTGATATTGTGTTTAGTAACTTACTTAAAAATAATCATTAATAAAGTTATTGATATAATGTATGCAGATATAAAACAGAAATAATATAAATGACATAACAGGAATTACATTACATTCAATTTTAAATATATTTGAATGTCAATGTTAAATAAATAATTTACGTAAGGTCTTATCTGTGAGACTGTAAAAATCTGTTACAAGATCATAATATTTCACAGTTTCTTCACATCTTCCACATTCTGACTGGAAATACATCATTAACACTGTTTAATATGACATTCAGTTACATTTAGGGCTGTCAAAATGCATGTTATGCTCGTGTTGGGTGCTAATACGGTGATTTTGGAGTGAAAGAAAACATGCACACTCCAGGCAGAATCACATCATTCTGTTCCCAGCACTCTGTGACTGTCTCCTTGTCCTCCTATTTCATTTCATTTGTATTGCTTTAACTTAAAATTTACATTGTCTACAAAAATGCATGTTCAAAAATGGATATTATTTGACACATAATGTTGTTACGTTGTGTAACATTATGTTGTGTTACATTATGTTGCGTTACGTTACATATTGTTGCAATACATTACGTTGGGCTACATTCCGTTTTTTATGTTACGTTGTGTTTCAGTATGTTGCGTTATGTTACATTGCTTTGCATTGCATTGCATTAGGCTGTGTTACATTACTTTGTGTTATGTCATATTACGTTGCGTTATATTACATTGTTTTGTGTTGCGTTATGTTATATTGTGTTCCATTACTTTGTGTTATTTTACATTACGTTGCGTTATATTACATTGTGTTGCGTTACACTATGTTGTGTTACATAACATTACGTTGCGGTGTGTTACATTGTGTTATGTTACATTGCATTATGTTACGTTTTTTTTTCACATTGCGCTATTTTGCTTTACATTACTCTAAATTGTGTTATGTTGTGGGCATCTCGAGTTCGAAAAGACATCCTTTCTCAATCCTATCCCACTTTGCTTCATGCCTGCTCTACACTATTCTTTATTAATAAAGGCAAAGTGCCAAAAAACAAATCTTTAAAAAAAATATATAAATGAAATAGCCACCCATTCTATCGCAAAAAAAGTACACCTAGTCATTTTCATAGCAGATTCAATTAGGACTATTTTAACTTGGCCGGACTGTTTTCAATAGCAGTCCATGGTCCTGTACATTTTCTTGTCTTTTCTCCCCCATCTCCTCTCTTTCAATCCATAACGTGGGCCAGGAATTGTAGGCCTGTGATTATGAGCCAGCTAATTGGGTACAGATCTGAATCTTGGATCTGCCCGAGCGAGAGTTACACAGCCAAGCTTCTGCATCTCAAGAAAGCCTGTACAAAACGCTGATCTTTTCACGCTCCACCACCAACCTACTCACTCTAAAAACAAAAGGCTCCAGTCCTCATGCCAAGCCAATATTAGTCTTTTGTCCAAATTAATTAGACATTCATAATTGAGCACCGGTTCGTGCGGTTAGTTAAGATTGACGTGGGGCTGGAAGCATGGTTGGTTTGGGATGGTGTAGCGGCAGTTTGATCTTTTCCTAAAGGAAGGTCACTAGGACACAAGAGCCTGCCGGTCGCTTTCAGCATGTCACGGTTAATGTGTCTTGTCAGCGGGCCTCCTGTTTTGGTATTTTTGAGGGATTCTGATTGGCCCTCCAGTTGGCAGCGTGTTTATTTTGGTATCGCACACTCAAGGTTTTGATTTATCGCAGGACACAATCTTCCGTATTTATAGTTTGTAATAATGTGCTAGAATCATGGCTCCGAGCGGAAGGGGGTCTGAAGAAAAGGAGGGACACCTGTACGCTTGCGTAATGTGGCCCTCGGATATTTCACTGTACGTCGCTATCACAATAAAAAAAAAAAAAAACGGGGGCCCTAAAGGGACATGGTGATGGTAAAGCAAATTAGACAAATTAGATGAAAAAAAAAAATTATCTGGGAAATGCAATACCTTTGCGAGGGAATGTAATGATGAAAGGCTAGGTTTCTTAAGATCCAGTGCTGTCGTGAGAGAATGTAAATTTTTTGCTAGGAAATGCGAAATTTTTTTGCAATTTTGCAATAAAGAGAACTCAACAAAATTTTTATGTATATTTTGCAAGAGAATACAAATTTGGTTGTGTGTAAACGCAAACTTTCTTGAGGATATTTAATAAATGTTTTGACTATAACATAGTTTCGAGTGGATAGCTGGACGAATTACCCTGTTAGCAATCCGCTAATCAGTTCCCTTACAACGCTATCATTTTGCAAGAGAATGCGCTTTTTTGTAAAATTTATTTTTGTGGAGGAACGAAATACTTTAGTGATAATAAACAAGAACGGCATTGCTTTTGCTAGCTAGAGAATGCAAAATTTTTTTAGGGAACGCAATTTTTTTAATTAGAGAGTGCAAATACGTTATAGAACATAATTTTTGATAATGCAAATTGTTCAAGAGAGAATTTTGTGAGTGAAGTTTCTCAAAGAAACAACACTTTTACAGAAAATGCTAATTGTTTGCGAAAAATGCTGATTTTCTTATTCTCACATTACTTTTGCAAGAGAAACTTGAAGAAAAGTTTTTTTTGAGGGGAATGGCATATTTCAGAGATAGAACAAATGTTTTGCAAGGAAAGGCAAAAATACGTTTTTACAAGTGAATGCAATCTTTTCTTTGAGAATGCAAATGTTTCGCAAAAAAAAAAAAAAAAAAAGCCTCTTGAGTTTCCAAAGATGAATGCAATTTTCCAGAGAAAAAACACAAATATAAATGTAACAACAAACTTACTAGAAAAATGTCTAAATTCTAAATTTCTTAAAAATACAAAATAATCATTTTGCCAGAGACTGTTCGAGTTTCTTCTGGTACTTTAGAAAGAGAATGCAAATATTTCGCAAAGTGAAAGAAGCATTTCTTGGAGGCCTTTGGGTAGAAAACACAAAACGTCTAGGTTACTATCGTAACCCACGTTCCCTGAAGGAGGGAACGGAGACGTTACATATGGGAACTCGCC
>JAUCMU010000027.1:6299008-6312279 GCA_032275025.1 Enteromius treurensis | reverse complement strand
ATCAGTACACGCCAATATTCATTGGCCTTTAGTAAAAGCTCAAAGGCAAATCGGTCTCTCTGGCGAGTTCCCATATGCAACGTCGAAGTGATTCGACTGAAAGGGTAACCATTAAAACATTGTTTTTCTTCTAACCATCATCATGTTCTCTTAGTTAGAACCACAACACACAAATCAAACGTAGAAAACCTGTCGCCTCGTAGAAACTTCAGCGAGATTTCTGCTCAAAACGATTATCTATTAAGTCCGTTGTTCGCTCCCTCCACTCACACACATGATTCTGCACCCGCTCAACCGTTATCTTCAGCCAAACACAACGTCCATTCGCCCTGAAAAGAGAGAGGAACTAAAACAAAGTTTTGCCTGCTGGCACATCTAATTTAATTAACGTTAAAGAAGAAAAAGATGTCACATGCCTTGTCCTGAGCGAGACGGAAGGGCCGAGTTGTGACGGACTGTGGCCGCCTGTAGAGATCTACTGATAGCGTCCTGAGAAAAACAGCCTCGCTCGTTAATCCTGCCAGGAAACTAGAGAGAAGAAGAAAGCCCTTTCCAATCTACAATAATAACTAGCGTGGCTCGGCGCTGGTTCTAAAATCTAAGCCAGGCCTCGAAACCCAGCGAACAAGTGACGGGACCTGTCTGGTTCCAGTTATAGGAGGTAGCGCAACAGATGGGACCTTATCTACGGCTGGGATCGCTGCTCGCCACACATTCTTAGACATCTCGGTAATGCTTCTGCTGTTAGCTAACGCTAACTTCACATTGAATTATATGGCGAATTATCAGGACAGTTCCAAGTGTTTGCTCTTACTGTCGGACTTCAAAAACGTGTTTTTTTTCACCCATATCGAGCCGATTATTGAGTGATGTTTCAAGAATATGGACTTGCGTGAAATCTGAGAAACATAGCAAAACATCACTCAGCTTTTTATTTAGGTGTGTAGTTCACACGGTTAAAAAATAACAAACTGTAAGTTGTGAGTAAAAATGACTTTTTCAGTAGCTCTGCTTGGAACTGGGATGTCAAACCCTCAATTCAGATCAATTCAAATCTCCCTTCTAAGCCATTGACTCACCTAGAATAAAAATATGCAATATTTACTGTATTTTAATGGATGAAAGCTTTATGGGCAGCAAATTTTGGAGACTGTTGATTTTTTTACTTTTACTGTAATAGACACAGACGCATTTACAGTATGGATGTGCCTATTGTTTACACAGCCTTCTAGTAAACCAGCGGCGGCAGAAACACAGCGCTGTCCGTTCTTGAATATTCAGCAGCTCATCGCTCTTTTTCTGACAGAGATAAGCCAAAGGAGCCGCTACCTTGGCCCGGGTCACTGCTCTTGTCAGGGACCCAACAATTCGTTAGCAGGCCCTTAATAATAGAGCATTATTTTTACATGTTATTAAACCCTGTCACTCACGGAAATACCTGGAATAGCTCCTGTGTCGGAGCTCCTGAGTGAGAGCTGGAGGAGCGCCAGAGCTGCGCTACGGGGGGAGAAGTTCACACACACACAAGCTGCTCTGACTAACACCAGCATCACTTCACTCTGTGTGTGATTGGTGGAATCAGTGACCTATTAGTTTACGATCTCGCACAAGAAAAGAAGAACTAATGGCCTAAAATGGGCTGTATTGTGTCCTAGATGCGTGTTTCATCTACGCAAAACTGACAGAAGGCTAACAGTAGTCAGAAGTCAGAAAGGGGCAGACGCAGGAGTAAAGTTGAATGCTTTACTGTAATGTTCTTTCCTCTTTCGTTCTTATTCTTTCTTTTTTGTAAAACTGAAACACACAAAAGTTACAAGTGTCTTACAGAGAATTCACAAATAAATGCAAATGAATTTACATAGTTTACAACATTATTAAATAAACATAAAAGGCTGCATTTGCGCTCTGCCTAGTATTATTGTCACTAAAGAACAGTTTGTTCTTAAACTCTAACTTATTAGTTTCACATTTATATGTAAATATACATTTGTTCAAACACTGACAGACTTACAGACAAAGAAATAAGCAAAGAGTGACATGACAGGCTGTGAATGACACAAATATGCCTACAAGTCGAGGTGGTCATTTTAGTAGTAGTGATAATAACTAGGGTGGGGCGATGTCGACCAATTTGGCATTGTACGATGTCTAATGTGAAACATCGCGATGGACGATGGCATCGTCTTCGTAGGTGGCGGTTGTTTAGTTGTAACTAAAACACCAAGCCCCGCCCCACGACTGACAAAAATAACAGGGTCCGCGCGAGCAGGTGAGAGAGGATTGAGCGCAGGAATGATCGAGTGTGAGAGCTTGAATTGCGCGCGGATAACATATCAAGCGCGCCACGCGAGAGGGTTTGAAATGAGCTCGCAGGCTCCGTTTCTTCGCATGTACAACTGTTTTCCTCTCGCGGAAATGATTTACCGCGCTCGCCATCATCAGTGGTGCACTCGCTTATTAATGGCATATATTTGCCGCCACAAATTAAGCGTGTTTTTCGCGAGCTGGTTGCTGCTGCTGCTGTGGCGGGGTGGAGGATCACGATGCCAGCTCAGCATCGTGATGTCTATCGCTTATCGACCCAACCCTAATAATAGCAATATAGCCTAAACTAAATCATAAAATGACAATTATGAACATCATATTTGATATACTTTTAGCCTAATTATGTCAAATCCAGTAAATTACAAATTATACAATGTGGTGCCTTTTTTTTCTTAATTTAATTAAATTATTTTTTTACATTTAATTTAATTAAATTATTTTTTTTAATGGAAACCATGATTGGATACCAATTAAAAGTAAAATAAAAATGAAATAAAATGAATTTTTTTTTTTTAACTTTTATTCTGCAAGGATAAAATTCTGGATTCTACAGTGATTAAAAATTGATAGCAAAGAAAATCTAAGTAAATCAGCACTTGAGAAATACTGCTGAAAACTGTTTTAATATTTCACAATATTATTTACATTTTAATAAAATAAATGCATATCTATCTATCTATCTATCTATCTATAAATATGATAAAACATGACCCAGATTTGTTCAATATCAGTTTTAATTTAAAACAGTCAGCATGTAACCCTTAAGACAAACAAAATGAAATCCAGCTATAGTAAATTTGACCAGTGAGGTCAGAAGACACTGGTCTACACAGTACAGCGTTGACAGAGCGGAGAAAGTGAATGTTCACATGTGCCGACAGACCTTTTGATTTGGACACACGTCAGATGTGGAATCAGACCGAGTGCATATTGTCATCAAGATGTTTTGAGGTTTGCTGTCGCTGCTTTTGTTCTCTAATCAGTGATGAGATGTACTGCCAACATATACAACAGCGGCATTCTGGATGAATGCTCATGAGGGCAAGGCCGCCCAGTGTGAGCAACTGTGACACTGGCATGACACTTCTTAGAAATATTCCACAAGCCACAGTACCTTACTATGTCCCAATACCATGCAAAAACATTGGTGTGTATCAAAATACCATGGTCACACCATCACTATACTACAGAACAGCTATGGCACTTTTTTCAACAGTATAATTTTGTTTTGTGGTCTTTAAAAGCACCATCTATTGTTTCATATGTTGTTTGTATTGTATAACACAATCCGCTGAAGTTTTGTGGTTGGAATATTCTTTTGAAGACACACAGTCCATCGGGCCGAGGCCTGTTTATGGCGATCAGTGGTCGCTCCAGTGTATTGCGTGTAACCAGGCAATGTAAGAGGAGAGTTATTGTAACACTTCTGTCCCGCGGTGTGCAGCTGAGCTGGCAAACGTCCTGCCAGCTGTCACTCTGTTTCTTTGTGGAGAAGACCAATGGGACCAGTGCAAATCCGGCCTGGAGACAGTGTGACGCTGAGACACTTACACACACACACACACACTGCAGAAGAGGTCTGTTTGATGCTAAATACCTTAAATACACCGCAGACGTGTTTAATTGAGCAAGCAGGAAATTAAACAAGGTTACAACAAACATTTTGGGTTGTTGGGGTGGGTTACTGTTGAAAACCATACACTGCTAAATAGAAATTGCGGAATCTGTTGGTAAACGTTTAGCCATTCTCTTCACGCTGCATAGAGTTGGAGCAGTCTGTTTGCTAAATTTCAGTTGGATTTACCAAAAACAGAAACCAAAATCGAGATGTGCTTCTTTACCAAAATAACATTTGATGGAAAATGCTTGGATGCTACTGTATAACCACATGTGGATGGTTTCCTAAATAAGACATTCAATGTGCAGCATTTGGGTTGCAGGTGAAGACAGATATTCCTTTACTTAGTCGACTCCATGTGAGGTCTGGACAAGGTGCGTCTAGAGTAGAGTCGCTTCGTCTCGAGATGAGTGCAAGGAGTAGGTGACCAGAGGTGTATGATTTAGCAGCCTGACTGTAGCTTGATGGGTGATTGCATGTAATGGGAGATAGACTGATTGCAGCTGTCTAAACAGGCAAATGTAAAGGAGCCACTGGAAGAGACCTTAGCAGCACTGCAGATGCACTAAATAGAATACACAGTAGATGCAGAAGGATCCAGTTACATTTCCATAATGGCTCTCTGACAGCATCACACATATCTTGTCTTGCATGTTAGCACCACAGTCTTGAATTTTGTGCGGGTGGTCACAGTTTGGCTAAGGGTTCCTCAAAATCTGCCCTGGAGAGCCACCGCTTTGCAGAGTTTAGTTTCAACTCTAATTAAAGACACATGACTAAGCTAATCAAAGAGTTACTATACAATTGCAAGCAGGTGAGTTTCATCAGGATTTGAGTGAAACTCTGCAGGGCAAGTAGACCTTCAGGGTTATATTTGAGGAGCAATTGTATAGCCAATGGAGAGAGACCAAAGGGAGGTGGGATGTGGATTTCTTGACCTGATTGACAACTATGCGTGATGAATTGAATTTTTGTGAGATGGGAGTGTGAAGGACTACACAAGGAGGTATTGTCAGTAGAGGACACATACGCCTGAGGATAACAGGATATCTCTTATAGCTGGGGTTGGAGGAGGGGTTGGGTTCAGGAGGGCAGGGGGTTTGGGCCTTATGATAAGTTATAACATATTCTTATCTGAGAATGTCTCAAATGATGTTAACAGCGCTGTGGGTGGCATGTTGACAGATGTTGTTGAAGGTGTTGAAGAAAGAGTTGTGAATGATGGCCGCTTCACTCCTAAAGTGTGACTAATATGAAAGGGATAAGTACAGATGGTGGAGAAGATGGGAACAGACAGACAAGGAATGAAAACAGCTTCTCATGAAACACTGTACCTGCCTCTTGCTCCTAGTTCTTTTCTTCTCCTTCAAGAGATATCTTTTGATCTCCCCCCTTTCATGGTCTTTTGACAATTCATCCTAGTGGAGGTAGTGTTATTATACTTGATTCTTGAGTCAGAACTGATTCTGAAACAGAAGTATAATTTCTGATTTGATGTCTAAAGAGACTTTACATCAAAGGGTGTAGTTCACGGTGCGTCAATTATTTCCCTGAAGGGGCAAAGCTCTGAAGAGTTTAGCTCCATCCCTGATCAAACACACCTGAGCCAACTAATCAATGTTTTCAGGATTACTAGAAAATCCCAGATAGGTGAGTTTGATATAACCTCTTCAGGGCACCCAGGCTCCAGGACCAGATTTGAGGAACCATGGAGTAGTATGATGTAAGGTCTTTTAAGGGACTGGTATCCTTTCATTTTCTCTGTGGTGGGTTAGCTTGGAACAGGTGTGTTCAGTACTGCTCCTGGAGGTGGCTCTACCTACAGTACCTAAGTTATTGGGTTTAACTCTAATCAAATACATCTAAACCAAATAAATAGGATTTTCAGGAACTTTTGACAAACACTTTTGCTGGAGCAGGGTTTGAACTGAAAAGTAGATCTTCACAAAAAGGTCAAAGGGCATCAAGTGCTAATGTGAGGGTGGAATTGAAAGTAGAGGCAGCAGTGTCAGCAGACATTTTAGAAAATTAGTGAAATATCGCAAGATAACTGTTGAAGAGGTGGAGGAGGGTAACATGGGCTGAAATTTGACCAGCTGACCAAGAATGAGTGGGAGGACAAGGAGCTGGGCAGAGGAAGAGACGAAGTAGGTGTCTCTTGAAGGTAAGTGAAAATATTGTAGACAAAAGCAATACCCAGTTGCTTTGATGCTTTAATGCATTGTCATATACATTGGAAGCAGAACAATGTTTCAAGGTAAACACTTTATTCCTACAAATGTTCCATGAGACACAAATGCATGCACCTTGACATTGTTAGCATGAACTATAGCTGTAGTGTCCAAACTAGCTTTTGAAGGTCCACTACTCTCTGGAGACACATCTGAACCAACTAATCAATGTCTTAAAGATTACTAATTACTTGCAGGCCAAAATGTTCAGGCAGGTTACAACTAAACTCACCAAGATATTGGTCATCCAGGAGCAAGATTAAAAACCCGCTGATCTACAATCAAGCTCTGCAACAAGGATATTTGGTGAAGGAACCTACCCTTCACTTGGAATTCTGAAGTTAGGATCTCTGAGTATCGCTTTATGAAATTCAAAAGACTTGGATGGTGAGATAAGGCATAGGGCTTATACAGATTTCAAAGATGATGAAATGCATGGAAATGTTTTGACCTGAGGCGAAAATAGTGTGAAGATCACAAGAATAGTGATGCCTTTAGGGGCTATCAAGGTTTCAGCAATAACAAGGCAGAGCAGATACATCATTCTGGAAACATGTGCCTTTTTTTCCACACTGAGATAGCAGCTCGATGGACTGCCAGACCTTGGAGGTTAGAAGCTGGAATACAAGAAGGTCTTAAGATTAGCAGCTGGGTAAAGGGTTAAAAAGGTTAAAGGTGAAATAAGTTTAGCAGATAATATTGTCAATGGTCTTGGAGAATGCGTTGTGAATGATGGTCACTTCACTTTACTACACTCAGTAGTAGGATAGATATTATTTTAAAGGTTGTTTAACTGATTTTTATTACATTCAAAATATGATTTACTTGGTTAGTCATGAAAATCTTTGTATTATATATGAGCCAATTGTTGATTGATGAGCTGATTGTATACAGCATTTATGATCATTCAACCAACTAGTCTCAATGTTTTTGATTAGTGATTTTTGTTTTTCTTTCCAAATCCACTGGTTGTCGTTCAGATTTTTTTTATTTTTATACATTTTTCTTTCCAGCAATCAATCAACTCTCATACTCTTGACAGGTTTGATTACTAATGTAGTTCTTAGTTTCTTTGGATTTTGTACCTCTGTTTGTAGCAGAGGGAAATTAAGAAAAGTTGTACGAGCAAAGGCCTAGGGAATACTAGCGATGCCAATATCTAAAAGGGCTTTTCCTGGCCTTCATCACTGTATGTCAAACCTCTGGCGCAATTACACTGCAATAAATACAAATGAGCGACAGATGACATGACATCGTGACATATTTATTGGCTCGGACTCCTATACAAACTCCAGATCTCCATTAGCTCGCTCTTAGGATGCTGCCGGGCTTTTAGACAGTCATGGAAGTGACATTCACCCTGACCTTTGCCCTCATGTGGATTTGTTGAGATGGTGGTCACCCATGGGAAAGACTGCGACTCCATTAAGTGTTGCAATCAGGGTAATGCACTCAGATCTGTGTGTGTGAGGTCGAAAAAGAAAGACGATAAGAGGAAAACTGCTTTGAGTGTCCGTCTGTATTTCATTTCCGGTGAAATACGAAAACCTTAACGAATGAATGAATAATGTTAAATATGAGCACAGCAATTGGTGTACTGGAAGTCGCTTTGGGTAACTTCTGCTAGGTAATGTTTAAGATGTTAACTCTTAGGATCCTTTGAGTTATGTGAAAAAATATGCTATCAATCAGCAAAATCTATTTTCTTTACAAGTTTCACTCTATTACATCGCACATTATCATATTGAAATAATATTCTCTGAAAAACAAACCTGAAAAAAAATTACCAAAAAATAACCATTTTTTATTCAATATCATTGCCGTTTTCTTCACAGTCACGCAATAAATTCATGTTGGTACGACTCAGTGCAGCAGTCAGTAAGTTTATAAATTAAATGACTTGAGTGCAGCTCACTGTTCAAGGTTTTAATTTCTGCTAGCTGATGTCTTCGTCTTAACTGTCTTAACTGACGGGCTCCTTTCATTAAAGATTAAAGGCGAGCAGTGAGCTAATGCATGGTAAACTCAGTGGCCTGGCCTCAGTGACCACTGCGTCATCGCTCAGCACCACCACACAGCTAACGAGCGGCTGCCTTCATTACAAATGAGAAAATTGATGACATAAATGGTCATATTTCTGCTGCTGATAGACAGGTGACCCTCGACCCCTGGGAATGACAGTTAGCATGAGGCAAGGCAGAGAGAGGGCCAATCCACATCGTCTGCAAGTTATTAGCCTGTGTCTTTTACACATACATTTTCTCTTTCTCTCCCTTAAAACTTTAGATGATTCTCATTTAACTTGGCAGGACTTTATTATTTCTTTAAAAATGTTGTTTACATGAAACACATGCTTTTTATAAGGTACTATTTAAATAAAAAATAGGATAAAAATAAAGAAATTGTAAACACATTGAATTTCCATAACTTTTGATCATTACAAGGTGAATTAGATAAATAATAAATATGTTGTGTTTATTTATTAAATACATTTATATATAATATAAGGACATATGTAAATGTATATACATGTAAATATTTTCAAAATATATACTGTATTGTGTGTTTTTATACAGTTTATATACATAATGAATAAACACAGAACACAAACATATATTGTTTAAACAAAACGTTTATTATGGATGCGATTAATCATTTGACAGCACTAAAATAAATTTACCAATGTGAATGAATAAATAAATAAATAAAGTAAGAAAGAAAGAAAGTAAAAAAAACAAAAAAACAAAAAAACAACACCTCAAGTTTTAAAATTTTAAAATGTATTTAGACATTTATGGTAACCAAGTTTCTGAAGCACCCCTTTCCTGAACAAAGAACTATTTTGTGCAGTATTTATGGAAAGTGCCATTCATACACACTTTTTAAACCTGCCCAGAGGTAATCAAAACACAGCACTTATCCTCCAATCCTTTTGCGCTTCCCATCTTTGCCCTTAACCAATTGTTTGTTTATACTTACGTTTTAAGTTCTTGAATTTCACCTTGTCTTACCTGCATTAGCGCTCCGCAGGAAGAGGGTCAAACTCCACGTCTGTCACTGCTGACTTTAAAAGGGCTTTTATTTTTATTATACAGAGCTTTCGGGTGACGTCACCATGGAATCTAATCCCATCAAAGGCAGGCTGGAGTGGCCTGGAGATGGTGGACGAGGCTTTTTTTTTCATGCCGTCTGGAGAGTCAAACAAAGCACATATGGTGTTGAAGAGATGAGATGGATAAGACGCGTGATGGGGTATAGGCAAAGGCTTATAGGAAGGGAGTACTGTTTGATTTTCAGGCCAGGGTGTAATAAATAGTCATCAAATAGCTCCCTTACAGTTCCCCAACAATTCATCTGTAGAGAGTGAAATACATGAGAAACATTGGCTCACACTGTGTTGGCACCAGGGAATCTACTTTAGATTAAATCATCAATTAATTATCAATAGCTAGAGAACAAATGGAAATATTGGTAAGAAATATAAAGAAAAGGAATCAATGATGAAAATAAGACAAGCGCAGAAAGATGCAGATTGTCCCTAACATACTGTATCACATCGGAACAGCTCATAGCATATAATTAAATGCATATAGGTTTGGAAAAATACCATAAAGAAAATGATAATAATTGGTCATCATTCACTCTATCCTTAGCAGGTGTTTGCAGTTGTGTCCAGGTGTTTTGAATTAGAGTTATTACTGTGTTGTGTATCTTAGCCTGACTAAAACACCATATCGACCAGTCAGCATCCAGAAATGGAAAACTTCATTAATAATACGTTTTAATATACTGTATACACCTACTATATTAACAACACTGGACTCAGTCAAGTCACACATTAACTAAACCACTTCCCACACAAGTCAAGTTAGACTTCCAATATTTGTTGCATTTCACTTTCAGTGTCCTCCAGAACTCTTCCTTCTCAATGGCACATTGTTTATCCGCTCTTTGATTCATTTTACAGGCCAGATGTGACCGCTTGCAGTTAATTTGTTTTCTGTGCAACATATTTGCACAGAGCTATGCTTGTGTGCGTGGGAAGCTTTTTGGCGACGACCGCTGTCAGACCGGTCTCTAATGAATCCCATTAAATCATGCACTTTGTCATTACGCTGCCTTTAAGAGCCAGAAACTCACTTTGGCTTTACAAGTATGCAACCCCCATTGTGAGCGAATGCTACGTCGAGGAAAACAAACTACTTGACATCAGTGGTCTCCTGCAATAGAAAAAAAAGAGAAATCCATCGAGTGTCTTCTCACTTGGCGAACAGGGATTTGAAAGTTTGACACACGAGACTGCTTTTGCCAAACTTTGAGTTGAAGAGCACCTTCCAACGTCTACGGCATGCATAAACACTTGGAAGGCCTGGATTTATCTATTTGTCATCTGCCAAAAAGGGTAACGTGTGTTTAGAGAACGGCTCGGATAAAAAAGGGTGGACTTTACACTAAGCAGACCGGCCCAATCAATCTTTTGGCCCACCACTTTCCAAAAGCTTGTCTCGACTATATCCTTCAACTAAAAAAAAAGCAAAAGCAATAGAGTGCAAGATAAATTTGCCGATGATGTCCACTATTGTGGATTTCCCCAATCTCAAGGCACATCACATGATGTTTTGATGACTCAACAGTATTGAGAAAATTTGATGGATGGTAATACTGTGCAGACTTGTCTACTCCCTTGATCTCAAGTGTCCAGAAGTGTTTTGGTTTTTGGGGTGGAACATGGCCCAGATGTCAACCCTTTGGCTTAAGCTGGTGTGAATCCCATGGAGCAGAGGGTTCCCGACTCTTAAGTGGGCTCTTAAGGTCCACTTTCCAGCAGAGTTTAGCTCCTACCCTAATCAGACACACCTGAACAAAATAATCAAGATCTTCAGGATTACTAGACAGTTAGTGGCAGTGAGTTTTTGATGAAAGTTGGAGGTAAACTCAACAGGACCTTGAAAGCCAGAGTTGAAAACCCCTGGTCTAGATGGTAAACCATGTTCAGAAAAAAAAAATGCTCAAAAGATGCACATTTGAGTAGATTCAGGCTTGGATTTGTTCTCAGACGCAATTCAGAAAAAGCATGAATGATGCATGCAAATCTTGGGAAACTTTATATAAAATGCGGATGACCACATATTAGTGATATTAAGGCACATAAACTGTTGGGTAGTATTTTGCCGTGCAATCCAGAAGACCAGAGTAGACCATTCTAACACTGCCTGACTTTCTGAGGCAGACTCTGTTTGCTATTCTGTTGGCGAGTAAAAATCGGGGGGTTAATGACTTGGTGCCACTATCAGGTAGCAGTTGCTGTCAAATCCCATGGACCAGAGCCACACTGATGTGTGGATCACTAGACATACCAGAGCCCCCCAACACTACACATTTCAATGTCTGACACATTCATTTCAGGACATGGAGTCTCTACTAATGGGATGATGACCTGAATCAGGCGTGTTTGATTAAGGAGTCATACAGAATGCACAAGAATGTGGCTGGAAACAAATGGTAATCTCCGTAAAGCAAAACTCTTGCTTGTTACATATAAGCTTCAGGTTGTGTTGGGCTTGGCATTGCTCTCGGATTCAATGAACACACTCATGAAAATGGAAGTCTTTCCCAAATGACGCTCTAAAGTCTTGCTGTCCTCCAAGTCCACATATTAGTGCCAGAATCCTACATAGACTGTCAGGTAGTATTTTGATGTCATATCCCATGGTTCAGAGCCACAGTTCTATCTAGACGGTAAAGGTTCTTTAACAAAAGTTTTAGGATATACACGTTTGGCAAACATTAGGATGGAGTTGCTTCAGGATTCATATTTCTTTTCCACCAAAATGGTTTGTGTGTAGGTTCCAACTGTTCTGATGGTTTCCACCTTATGAAAGGGAGTTCCAGGCCAAGAGCATTGTTCAATAGTTCAACTCCAGCACTAAAAACTTACTAATCTCAAAAGGATCCAGGGAGCAGGGGCTGAGAACTGCTGGCTCACAGTGGTCTTGCTGAGAAATGTAATAATGTTGGACTAGATTGCTCTGTATGTCTAAATATATACAGCTGCGTGTCAAAATAAAGTTTGTCAAGACAAACTTTAAGCTGGCTTCAGAAAGCTTAACCAGAATGTTTGAATATTGAACATGAGAGAAACAGCATTTTGCTACCTGTTGTTTGTAATGCTGGGTTAGGGTTAGGGTTAGGTTACTCTATGCAGTATGCAACACTGCAAGTTGCCATAGGAGATTTTGTCAGATATGAACGCTCTTTTATTTACGTAAATTGTGCATTTACATTCCATTTCAATTATCAAGAAACCCACGACACACAACAAAAATGGCTCAAAACATGTCATCCGTCATTCATTCACTGGTTGTTGATGTTTGCCGGCTAGTTTCTAGAACTGAGGTCCAACAACAATGCAGTGTTAAAGTCTCAATTGCAGGGCTTCTCAATCCTGGTTCTGGAGGTCCACTGTCCTGCAGAGCTTTGCTCCAACCTTGATTAAACTCACCTGCCAGTAGCTTACTAGTAATCCTGAATAGCTTAATTAACCGGTTCAATGTTTGATTAGGGTTGGAGCTAAACTATGCAGGGCAGTGGACCTCCAGGACCAGGATTGACAAACCCTGCTCTACTGTGAACTATTTTCTGGTGGGAAAGATGTACCAATTCACACCGTGACCATGTCCTGAATGTCAAGTTCTCTTGTCATTATGTTAGTGTAATTGTTGTAACAACACAGTGATGTCTAGATGCTAAAATTTGTCAAAAAGTGCTGATGAACAAGTTTAGAGTTGATCTAGGGATGGGATGGGGTTACACTTTATTTGGATAGTCAGCTTTAGACATTCTGTTAACTATCCGTAACTTTGTAACTACATGTCAACTACATGTTGAATAGGGATGCAACGGTTTTCGGTGGTTTATCGAACCGTTCGGTTCGCCCTGTTCTGTTCGGTACACCCACGTGAACCGTGAAATTTCGGTAGCCTATTTGAGGCATTAAACTTTCCTTTTAATTAAAATTGCCATTTTCTGTGTATTAAGCGCATAGACAATCAGGCGATGGTCAGAACTTCTCAAGACTAGTGATGTGTCGTTCTTGA
>JAUCMU010000027.1:6277224-6298883 GCA_032275025.1 Enteromius treurensis | reverse complement strand
AAATAGAAAGGGCAAATGACCTCCCGCTATGTTAAAGCTCTCATACAGTACTGTACAGTAATATTGATGTATCGAAACTGAACCGTTACCGTCACCAGAAACCCATGATACAAACCGACACCGCGGACTCACTGTACCGTTGCATCCCTGGTGTCGACTAATTCTCATTCATTCACAACTACATGTCTTCTAACTCTAAGAGTAGACTGTTAGGTTAGGTTTAGGGTTAGCAGAATAAGTTCACACAAGAGTCACACTCCCGAATGAAACCCTGAGGACTTGAAGTCTTCCCCGAGGTTAGTAATGCAATTCTGCGCAGTGTCAGATAGTAGTTTGCTTTTGTGAAATCCCATGAACACAGCTGCATAGTTCAGGAAAACGAGATACCCAATTGACAGGTTTAAAGTTTTGGTTGCTGTGCACTTAGGGTGCACTTATCTTAAAATGTCAAGTGCCAATGCCATGGGTCAGCCCTGTTCCCAGTTTCAACCCTAATTAAACACACCTGTACCGGGACCTCCAAGTCTTAAGTAATACTTTTAATATGTACGTAGATATTTTGGAACAACTTGGAGCTATACTCTGCCTCAAGGAACAGGAGCAAAAGCACACAACCTAGAGACAATCCAGAGCAGCTGTGTGTGTGTGCGTCTGCATTAAAAGTCCCCAGGAAACCCCTGACACGGGACCTTCCACCCCAGTACACAAACTTTCCAGTCTGCTGTTAGGTTTTGGAAAGATGTTAGACAGCTCTTAAAAATTGAGGAGTGTTTTTCTAAAGACAGATATCTAGTAGAAGAGCCAAGACACAGAAAAATACCAGTCATCTAGCTGGACTGTTTATCCTCTAACTCCACTGATCTTCTCGGCCTCCCCCGAATTCTCGACCTCCCAGAGATAGCAAATAGAGCCAGTGGACACTGACGATATATCAGAACTGAGGCATTTTCTCACAGTTTTCCATTTCCCTGCCTGTAATGTTGGAAGACCCAGTGGACCGTTTCTCACAGGTGCAAAATTGAACCTATGATTCTGCAGTTTCTTTAATTTTCGTGATATTTGAGCTTCAGTAATTTTCAGCGAAATTGCAGCAGTGACATATTTTGGCCTTCGACCACAAAACGCATTTAGTCAAGGAATGTTTGTTCTGTATTCATGTCTCCTAAAAGGATAATACAGTACATCATAAGTATAAGGGAGTATCTCAACCTCAATAAGATCCCATAAGCCTAACACATGTTCCAAAATGGTCCAGAGGTCCATCCAAATTTCAAATGGAGCATATTCACAAAAAGACTGAGTTAAGGTCAAATAAAGTTCACACAGATGTCCCAGCAGAGTAAATAACACTAAATGCAAGTCCCTTACTAGAAAAGACGTTGAGTTATGGGCAACATTTTAGGTTCTGCTAAAATTAATATTGTGTTATATAAATATATCATTTTTTTAATTGTTGGATTCATTGTCCGTAATCAAAACTCAGATAAAGAAATACATAACGTTTTGTTGATATTCCACACAAATCTGATTTTTGTATTTTTTATTTGTTTAGAGTCTAAACTTCCTAAAATGGCAAGTTTTAAGAAACTTAACTTATGTATTAGCTTTCTGGAATCAATGTACTTCCTTTCTAAGCAACACCGTGTCACTGATACCGGGTATTGAGGTTACTTTTTCAGGTCTGTTGCTTGTAATTCAGGTTTGTCAAGAGTAAGTTGAGTAAGGCTTTATCATGCTTTGAGAAGTTAATGCTGGGAAATTTCTATAATATGCACTGCTTCAAAGGACAACCTTGAAACTGTCAGATACCATAAATATCACCTTTACACCGCCAAAGGATTTGCACTGAATATTTTTATTCAACGTGTAAAGGCCATTCTTAAATTCTTCAGGTTTATTTTATTTCTCTCTCTCTCTCTCTCTCTCTCTCTCTCTGCAGAGTCATCATATTTAATTTGCCATTGCCTAAATGATCATGAACACAAAGGTCTGCATACAGCCTTGAATTACTTTACAAAAGACCATTGTAATAGAGCTATTCTAGATCATTTTTCTCTTTGGCATTTATGTAAGCTTAGTATCTTAACTCTTTAAAGGTTAAGAGGTATTTATGTTTGACTTGAATTTCTATTGTTTATGTACATATGAGAAGATTCAATTGCTGCTTTCTATCTTTTGGAACGAAATGCACAGTATTTATTTACAATGTATGGTTTACAAGTGAATACAACATGAACAAAAATGTAATCTATGTTGTATTACATTATTAGACTTAATGTGGCATGGGTTAAAAGGCAACGATTGAATCACATAGCTCATAAAAATATTACATAATAGTATTTTTTATTAATTATACAGTATCGAATATATGTAGAATTTTGTATAATCATAAAATAGAATCACATCTGTCAAATTAATCATCTTTTACAGTAGAGTCAGTGATTAAATTATATATATATATATATATACAATTTATTTATTTATTTATTTATTTTATATGCAAGCAAATGTAACTTCAAGTGTTTGCTTTTTTCTTTTCTCTCCCCTTGTTTATATATTTATTTTCTTTGTTCAGCTGAAGAAAACGGTAATTATACTTGATCTCAAAGGATGTAACTAGCTGAAAACGACAATCATTAATTATTAACATAACCCCAAGTGTTTGCTTAATTTGCTTTGCTTCCTTTTTATTTTGATTTGAATGTAATTTTATTTATTTATTTATTTTTTCGAAAACAATAATTACCCTTAATCGTATTTAAGGACTTAGCTAGTTTGTGGAACTCTCAGAAACAGCAACATTTTTTATGAAGTTATTATTTTTCGCCTTTTCGTCTAGAATATTCTCTAATCCTCTCTCTCTCTCGCTTGCTCTCTTTCCTGCTCTGTGTCAAACACACAATAGATCTCCTCAGCATTAGTCCGTTTGATGTCTGCCATGAAAAGAAAAGCCATCGCCCCTGTGTCACTCTTCTCTGTCTTTTATTCTCTTGTTTTTACTTATTTATTTCACTCATCGCTCTCTCTTTGAGCTGTCCCCCCGGTGCCCTTTCCCGAGCGGAGCTTACGGTTTTCAATCAGCACTTTCCACTCACTGGGGCCGTCCGGTTTTCATGTGCCTCAGCCCAAGCGGCCTGAAAATGGCTGGATGTGAGCTACCAGAGACTTCGGGTGCACCTACGCTATGGTATAATTACACAGATGACAGTGTGAAGTTCCCCTCCACATCCTGAGCGCACTGGATTTTTAGGAAGGAATTCGGCGTGAATGAGCTGTGGGCGCTGATAGCGCTGTTTATTTGCATATGCTGTCTGTCTGCATTGCTTTAGCACCTGATCCACTAAAGGAATTATGCAAATTAAGAAATGCTCCAAACCTCATGGGTTGTGAGCACTGAGTGGTGGAGGATGCAACAAACATACATACTGGGGGATACTTTACTGTACAGCATTACAACAGTATCATCAGCTGAACTGTCTACTTAAAATGCAGAAAATCCCCCCGTGATTACACAGCACATCTGGATATGTGCTGTTGATGAATTACTGCTGTCATGATAACTAAAATATGTACACAACATGCAGGCCAAAAGCCAAATACAAAGCGACATGAAATTAATTGCACTTTTATTTATTTATTAACTTTTTTGGTGGACTTTTTTTTTTTCAAAGTAAAGATTTTAAGTATTTTATATATTTTAGTATACAAGTCAAAATAAACATGTTGTTTGAATGTAACATTATTTCAACCATATTTCGACATTTTATTCTCCAAAAATGTATTTGAAACCTTAAAAGTAGACACTTTTAATTAATTTAATTTAATTTCAAGTGCTTTTTATGGACATAAAAATTCCTTTTATGAATTTCTTTTGGCATCTTTTTGAATTTCTTGAGACGTCTTAACGTCTCTGACCCATATTTAAATTACATTAAAGAAATTCTTTAATAATAATAATAATAATATAATACAATAATAAATGAATAGTAATGAAGATATTGAATAATTCTCTACTTACTGTATTACAATACAAGATTTTTTATGTTTTTGGAAAAAGTTCTGATCAAGGCTGCATTTATTTGTTGCAATCTATTATTAACCGTTTTCAATATTAAACTCTTATTCATGTCTGTGATGCAAAGCTGAATTTCCAGCACCATTATTGCAGTCTTCAGTGACACATGATCCTTCAGAAATCATTCTAATATGCAGACTTTTTGTTCATATCAGTATACACAAGTTCTTTGCAAACAATAAATAAATAGCAACACATTATGTGCTGGAATAAACCAGCTAGACATGCTGCCTTCATAACCCTGTTTACATTAGTTTGCCAAATGACTCATTCATCTTCTGACAGGAGTCCTCTGAGAATTCCTGAAGAACATTTCCTTGAATATAAAGTCATCACGACATGTCAACATTTCTGCTGATAAAAAATGCATATGTATCTACCACATACCAAAACACACACACACACACACACGTTGGGTTTACATGTTTTCTGGGGACATTCCATAGGTGCAATGGATTTTATACTGTACAGACTGTATGTAGTATTGCCCTACACTGACCCTACACCTAAACCAGGAAGGTTTGTGCACTTTTAGATTTTCAAAAAACTTAATTCTGTTAAGCTTGTTTCCTCATTGGGGACCTAAGAAATGTCCCCACAAGGTCAAAAAATACTGGTATTCCTATCTTTGTGGGGACAATTGGTCCCCATAAGGTGATAAATACCAGGGGCACACACACAGAGAATACAAGCAACTTTAGATTACAGGTGCAGTGGTTCTCTGCTTAAAAAATAATGGATTAGATAAATGTATAGTCTGATGCCGCTGTCATTA
This sequence comes from Enteromius treurensis, assembly GCA_032275025.1. NCBI lineage: Eukaryota > Metazoa > Chordata > Actinopteri > Cypriniformes > Cyprinidae > Enteromius > Enteromius treurensis. The sequence goes on along the minus strand of JAUCMU010000027.1, from coordinate 6,294,033 downwards.
TTCTGTACTACAACTCTCTGCATTCACAAAATACACTACATCAAAAGTAACTTTCAGAACTGGGTTACAGCACCAGATGGTGTAGTTTCCAAACGCAAAAGCACCACATATTAGGACAATCTTGACTGTTTACACCACTGACAGACACTGTTTATCATTGTAAACAGCTGTCAGAGAGGGCCACGTTAGCCAGCAGCTAGCAAACACGTGGCAGCCCATCAAGTTCGGTGGGCTGTGACAGATGGATTCATGGAAATGGAAAAAATGCCTTACCATTCAGCAAAGAAATGTCGTCCACAAAATGAAACAAAACGAAAGTGAAATATTACTCAAACTATGTTTTTTAAATTTTTATTATTATTATTATTTTTTATTTACAAAACTTGACAGTGAGTTGCTCCAAAATAACAAAACATTGGATGAGATGGTCACAAAAAACAAAACAAAACAAAAAAGTATTTTTTTCTTTTTTCCCCCAAAACATGATAGTGAGTCGTGTTTTTTTATTTATTTATTTATTTATTTTGGCCAGCTGAAGCTTTAGCTTTGAGAACAAAACAAAGCAGTTTTTTGTATTTTGTTTTCTACATTAAATTACATGATAGTAAATTGTTGGTACAAAAACTAAATAAAACCAAACAATAAATTGCTTTATTTATTTATTAATTTCCCCCACAAATATATTTTTTTTTCTACACATGACCGTGTTGTTTTGTTTCCGAACCTAAACCTTGAGCTGGTACAAAAATCTTTTAGTTTAGTTTAATTGCTTTATTTATTTATTAATTTTCCCCAAAATATATTTTGCTTTCTAAATAACAAACATGAAAGTGAATTGTTTTGATTCTAAATCTAAAGCTAGTCACAAAACAAAACAAAACAAAACAAAACAAAACAAAACAAAACAAAAAAACAAAACAAAACAAAACAAAACAAAACAAAACAAAACAAAACAAAACAAAACTTTGGGAACAAAACAAAAACAAAAAAAACCCCCAAAAAGCATAGATCCCCACCCCCACCCTTTAAAAATCTTTTAGTTTAGTTATTGTAATTTATTTATTTTTTACATTACAAACCATGATAGTGAGCTTGGCTTACAACAACAAAACATTGGACGCTATTGCCTTTAATGTAGATACAAATATAAAACAAAACAATACGCAAAAAAAACTAAGAGGTCCACTCTTTCAGGTCCACTTTTGCCACAAAAATAAAACATAAAATCAGTTGCATACAATGACCTACATTATATTCTTTGAACACCCCTTCCCCTGAAAAGAAAGAAACATTTATTTAAGCACAATGACATTTTTCATTTGGTACATCATTTTGGTTTCAGTGCCTTCAGTGAGTTTTGAGTCTCGCTAAGCGTGCCAGCAGAAATGCCGCAGGCTTACCCAGCACTGTTAAAAAACTTCTCACACCAGCCTGTAACGGTACACCACGTCTTAGAGTAGATTGTGCTGTTTTTATTGGAGGAAATATCTGGACATCTGGATTAATTCCACCTTGTGTGAAGTTTGGCTGGCACATGGAGGCTTAACTGACTCTCTGTAATGGGAATAGAAGGATGGGGTCATGCAGCTCTACAAAGATAATAGAAATATATGAGTTTCCTGTCACCTGCCATACTCCACACCCTCATTCACAATCGCTTGCAAATTCTTCTACACCCAAAAACAGGATTTATTCAGCCGCGTGTATCTACTCCAGCAGCTTCACCCCTAACTCTAAAATAGTCCATCCAGCATCCCTTAAGTTACTCCATATGCCACTGTTTGCTTTAAAACGATCAGATTAGATCCAGTTTAACTGCACTTATTTGATTTAGCAGCCAATGACAAGGACTGTGCTTATATTTGAGGTCAAGGTGGACGCATGGCGCAACTACTTTTGGTGAAAATTAATTTCTTATAAGTAACTAAAGCCATTCAGTAAATAAAGGCTTCTTTTTTATGATTGTGGCTTAATCTTATAATTTCAGTTTAATTTATTGTATTGTGTCTACAACTTTTTAAAGATTTTAAATTTGTAACAGTTGCTATTTTATTTCTCTTAATTTCGCAATTAAGAGAAATAAAATAGCAACTGTTACAAATTTAAAATCTTTCTATCATAGTGTATGATAACAATTAACTATGCAAGTATGCAATAATTAAATGTAAGTAAACCAAACCAAACCAAACCCTTATCCTATCCCTAACCATATTGTAAGTACTTGTTGTTAATTAAAATTATATAAATGTATAAATAACATTGTAACAAGGACACTGTGAAATAAACCTGTAACCTGACAACCTGGTAAGCTATAACCATGTAACCTGATATTAAATTAAATTAAATTATTATTTTTTTTTAATCTAGCTATGCAGTTGTGAATTTAAATCTTATAACTGTCATCTCATAATTTCTATTTCTTGTTATTGTGGTTTTATTTATTTATTTATTTTAGCAATTGCAACTTTGTGTCAACTATTTCCTACTTTTAAGCTTAACAATGTATTTTTCATTAGTTATTCTTCATATGTTTACAGCAACAAACAAGAAGGAAAAAAAAGGGTTTTAGTAACCCGAGTTGTTGTTTGTTTGCATTAAATATTAATGTAGAGCAACAGATTTATACAAAGTTATGTATAGTTTTATTATTATTTTTAGTGCTTTCTCATAAAAAAAAAAGAAACAACTCATTTTGCTGCAGTGGTTTTTTGTTTGTTTGTTTATTAAAAAATATCTAAAATAAAAACTTTTTTTTTTTTTTTTTTTACAATGGCGGGGCCTATTATAATAAACTCGCCTAAGACCTTGCCTCCACCTATTACAATCAAAATATAATAAACAAAAAGCATAATTTCACTGTGATTATATGGCTTGCCTTGGACTGAGGCTCTGACAGAGAATTATGGGATTGCCTTATGATAATACAAAAACATGAGCAAGATCCTAAGGGGCCTCGTGGAGCCTTCACTTCAAATGTAAACTTTCGTTTCCTTTCCAAAACTAGTAGGATATAGATTTTCTTACCTCACTGGTCATCAACACACCTGGAAGATTTTAATATATATATATATATATATATATATATATATATAATACATAAAAGAGGAAATTCTACAAAACCATTCCCAAAAACAACAGGCTCATTTGGACGCCACACATGCGAGACTTTGACTTGTGGTTTGGACAGATTTCATTCCACCCCCCTCTTTTTTTAAAACCGGACAAAAGCTTTACAAAAGTACTATTGCATTACAAGTTTGGGATTTCCGTTGCTTTTTGAAATCAGTAATTTGCTGTAATTTGTGCTTTTATGTGTCTGCTAAAACATGCACGATGGCACTGGATATAATGGCCTCATTGATAGCATTTGAGATTAGGACTGGCCCATTACATTCATGAATGCTTTAATGATTTGGCAAGCGCCGCCGAGTCTTGACTTCTGCCAGGGGACGTTCAGATTTTAACCCCAATCAAGAATTGCACAGATACTCTGAGGCACATTGTGAAACTGAATACTTGCTTCCTTTGGTTTATTTACCACAGAGCCTTCCTGATACATATATATATATATATATATATTGATCTGTAGGGGGCGCTGCAGTATTTCTAATAGTCTACTTTAAGTCACAATACCTTCACAAATGCAGACTCACTGTCAAAAGTCTTATTTATGCACAGGTTTAGTCAACGTAAAAATCATTTAAAAAAAAAACAAAAAAAAAAACTTTCTGTGTGTCTATTAGGTGTTTATGTTTGTAGTTTGAGATTTGGGTCTCTTTGGTTATTTATAATTTTTTTAGGACTAGTTGAAAGAGAACTAGCAACATAGACTTTTAGTTGTATATTTTATTGCGCTTTGTCTATTTGCGTATGTAGAATGCAGTTACAATACATATATTTAAAGGCCTTCTTTTGTCACAATGAGTTTTTTCTCAACTTCAGTAGCACTTAAATGCACCAAAATTAACATTTTTTTTTTCTCCAGTGTATACTCTGAAGGTTTTTACAGATAGATTTGCTCATATATCATTCGGTTTATTATATTATTGCACTTTATCTATGAGCATCTGTAGATTTCAATTGAAATATACAATGCTTTTTCCAAAATGAGTTTTTTCTCAATTTCAGTAGTTCTCATATAAACCAAACTTTACAGTTTTGTTCCAGTCTATATTCTGAGGGGTTTGTTCATATATCATTTAGCTGACTTCCTAATTTCACTGTATCTATTTGCATTTGTAGATATCAATACAATACAAAAACTTATATGCATTTTTCTTTGTTCAAATGAGCTTTTTCTCAATTTCAGTTGCAATTACATAAACCAAACTTCACAGATTTATTCCAGTCTATTTTGAAGGTATTTAGAATTCGCCTGGGTTTATATAACTGCTTAGTCTTTAAAATATGGTAAAAAAAATATATATATTTTCAGGATTAGGAAATGATAAAAAGACATATCAGAAATCCCCTCAGTAAAAACATTTACCTCTAATATGTGAACAAAATTGAATTAGAATTTTGAATCTGGCTTTATCCAATGTTCAGTTTTATTTTCTGGAAATTTACACAGATTAGTCCATGTGTACCCAATTTAAGCAAACTGAGCTTTTCATAAATATTTTTAAATTGAAAAGTTTGCAATTTTTAATGCAAGCATTAAATTAGAGATTTCTTTTTTATCTTATTTACTATTCATCTTGATTTAAAAGCACCAAATCTCTTAAACTACTATGATCACAGTACGACTTATTCGGACCTCAAAAAGCAAAGTTTGAAACTTTATGCCCAGTTAACCCCGTGAATAATCATCCCGGCATAGTCTACTTTTAATTTAATTAACATTTATGAGATCGTTTAATGTGTAATGTTCTTATTAATGGACATGGATAGTTAAATTCTGTCTCCCATATATTGCATAATGAATGGAGGAGATCAGTAGGTCATTTAGGAATGAAAGATGGTGGGACAGAATTATTCACCCGCGTGTGAGAGCTAGCAGAGACGAGTGATTAGAAACGTGGATGGATGCCCAGATAAATGTTGGTTAAGCTATTATTCAGGCTCAGAGGAATGCCGAAAGGTGCCGCGAACGAAATTAACACATCGCACCTTCATAAATACAGTAATTGGCTGTGTAGTGTAATTATCGGGCCTGTGTGGAAACTGGGCCTGCAGAAATGCACAGCATTGGAAAGTTCTACGCATTCAGCATGTTTGTTTATTTAATATTTCAAGTAATAAAAACATTTGGCATCTGACTTGAGAGGGTGACGTAATTCAACCTGACCCCAAACAAGCAGTGCATTGTGGATTTTCATTGAAAGTCAGAGTTGTACTTTTGAGAACTTAATTTATTTGATTTAGCTTCTTTTTGCAATTACAAGTTGGTTTTGAAGTATTGATAAAAAAAAAAAGAAAAAGAAAAAAAGAATATATACATTATATATATGGCTACAGCACATTTAACTATGTTTAAATGTACTCAAAAAGTAATTTAGAATTTAGCTATTTTATAAATAATTACTTACTTAAAAATTTAAGTCGTTGCACAGATTGGAATCACCTGCATCTAGATATTTAAGTTTACACATATGTGTGTGTGTGTGTGATTTCATCTTTTACAATTATTTAGTTTATTGGAACATAATATATGATAATAGTGCATTTAAATGTTCATACTGCAATACCGAAATTTTGTGTTATTTAACTTGGCCAAGTTTCAAACTATATTTATTCATTTTCATAGATAATTTTACATGATAATTATTAAATATATTTATATGACGATTAATAAATACATAGTGAAATATATATTTAAATGAAAACATAACTTTCTTCTATTTTCTTCTTCATTTTTTATAGCAAACTCTGAATTAAAAAGCTTTTTTTTTCATTGAAAGTCAGTTATACTAACTTGAGTAGTACAGATACTGATACTAAATACTTATTACATGTTTTTTAAAACAAACTTTCAGTTAAAAATACACTGTATATATATATATACTGTATATATATATATATATATATATATATATACACACACATATACTTTGAAGCATTAATAAATTAATATCATGTTACAGTGGTCTTGCTGTTCTTTTTTGTGTGTTATAGACAGATTTTGGTGTGATTAGGTGTGGTAGGATTAAAATATGAAATACGTTGGGTTGATTAATAAAAACATATTTAAATGTGTTTTAAGTACATTGGGTTTATTACTTAATAATACATATACATGTTAATGGTACTATAATTACTTACTTGTTTCGCGTACATAAGGTTGGCAAAATTGCAGAACAGAAAGTTTATTAGTTCATTTAAAACTAATAAAAATATGTGATCAAAATGGATGGAAATTCTTTATGCAATTGAAATACATAAATCCTATGAATTGGACCTAAAAATTTTTTGATGCGGATGATACAAGGACCAATAATTTTTTATTTCAAAAACTGGACTTAATTCCATCTGTTTTCTCAAGTGTGTGACAAAGACACACACTGTTTTCTCACATAAGTGATTTGTGAGTCAGTGTCTGTGACTAAGATGTCAGGGGATTTGTTGAGCTTTTTACAGTATTCAGGAGTTTCTTCTGCAAAGAAAAAACGATTTAACAAGACACGGTTTAAGTACTATCTATACAAATAACTGTAAAATTAAACACTAATCATTAAACATCCTACTGGATGAGGAATTAAAAGAGTATGTGTGTGTGTTTGTTAATTAACCTGAAATGACAAATTTGTCTTTCTAAAATGGTATAATTAATTATAAATTGCAAAACATCCTCTTCTGTGTAACTTCATTGAAATTCTTTAAAATTCAGTTCACTATATGTATCATCTGATGAACTTCCCTTCTTGGGTTCTGAATGCAGTACATGATGTTGTTCTGATGCAGATGTCAGGAGAAGCGCCTCCTGCCGAATGAGGTGAGTCTGAACACTTACTGGAGATCCAGGAGATCCAGAGAAGCCTCTGCTGCCTTTTTCACCCTGAGAATGAAAGGAAGAGTGTGTTAGCAGTAGTCTCAGACTCTGAAAGGTTATCATAAGCATTCAATAACAGCAGGTGGCTCCCTATAACCTTTAGAAGACGTGTCACATCCGTTTAACTGAGAGACCCTACGCCAGCTACACTTGGGTGGTGCACCCAACTGAGACTGCTACACTAAACTACACAGACCGCACTGTGCCTTTGTAAGCATAAGAACAATCACTAGAAATTACTAAATATAATAAACACTATTTTTATGATTTAGTAACCATGTTTTCATAAACCCATATGGCATTTTTTTGTTCTGGTCAAATTGAAGCTCAAATAAATTTTCAGGAGCAAGAAAAAACATTTACAATCTTACAATATCATAAATTAGGGCTACATGTAAATGTGGATAGAATAGCCTACTTGATAGCAAACCTACGTTTATTGATTTGAATCAGATTTAACACTGAAAACAAAACAAAACTTGAAACCAAACTCTATCCTCAAGTGTGAATATATTTCTATGAATTGAAATATATGGAGGGTAAAATATATTTTGAAATATATTTTATGTTTTTACAAATTTAGATTATTTATATATATATATATATATATATATATATATATATATATTTATGTGTGTGTGTGTGTGTGTATATAGAGAGGTCAATATATATTTGATAATTATTAAATTTTAAAAAAAAAAAAATTATGTGGTTTCTGGATTTTTCTTTTTAGATTCTGTCTCTCACAGTGGAAATGCAGCTATGCTGAAAATTGTAGACCCCTCCATGATTTTTAAGTGAGAGAACTTGCAAAATCACAGGTTGAACAAATACGTATTGATCTCAAATCTCTACTTGACAGCGGAAGCTCAGTCAGTCTCGTCCTGGCGTCCGTTCTGCCGCCTCGTTCGGAGACAAAAGCCTTCCTGCCCCTCATGTGCGTGCATGGGGACACCAGACAGGTCCCAGCCTGCAGAGTGAGCATCGCCACAGCCGTGGGTTCCTGGCCTTTGGAAGTGGGAGTCGTAAAGGATCCAGTACCCGTGCTGCTACGACGAGACTGGCCGGGGTTTAATTGGCTGCTGGCCGCTGCAACTCGGCCTGCCAGCCCAACCCCGCCACAGAGACCGAAATGGGGTGGAAGAGGGGCCGGCCAACTGCCTGTTCTCCTCACCACAGACAGTGGCCGAGACGGTGAGACAATGTCTTCTTTGATGTGTTCCAGCAGGTGCAGGGAGGGGGATCATTCGGCCGAGCCCAGTGGGAAGGATGACCGGCTGAAGAATTGCTGAAGGAAGCCGAGGTCCGGTTTTTCAGTCAGGCCTGTCCTACCTGTCAAAGGACCTTACCAAGACCTCCTCCCCCCAGTCCTCTCATTCCCCTGCCCATCATAGGGGTGCCCTTCAAGCGCATCGGGATGGATCTGGTAGGGCCGCTGCGGAAGCCCACCCAGGGGCATGAACACATACTCTTGATCTTCGACTATGCCACCTGATTTCCAGAGGTGATATCCCTGAGGAAGGCCACGGCGAAGGCCATCGCCCAAGAGTTCTTCACCTTCTGCACCTGAGTCGGCATCCCGTGGGAGATCCTGACCGATCGAGGTGGCCCGTTCATGTCCAAGTTAATGTCTGACCTCTATCGCCTTCTGCAGAAAAAGCAGCTCTAGACCTCTGTATATCATCCGCAGACAGATGCCAGCCTGCAGAGTGAGCAGCCTGCAGCCTGGAGGAGTGCTTTAATCAAACTCTGAAGCTGATGTTGCGACGAGTGGTCGCGGAGGATAACAGGGATTGGGACCTCATGATCCCGTATGTCCTGTTCGGCGTCAGGGAAGTCCCGCAAGCCTCCACTGGGTTGACCCTGTTTGAGCTGCTGTCTCTGAGTTTGACACCTACCCCATGCCCCATGTAGGCGAGCTACTAGGTTATTACCGCTGTTTCATCCCTAACATCTCCTCTATAGCCACCCCTGACAGACCTGACCAGGAAGGGGCAGCCCGAGAAAGTGGAGTGGAACACCGACGCAGAGAAAGCTTTCTAGGCCATCAAAGCAGCGCTCACCAGCGAGCCCTGGACTTCAGCTGCACCTTCCTGCTGCACACCGACGCCTCGGATGGCGGCCTGGGAGGCGTGCTGTCCCAGGTCACGGATGGCAAAGAACACCCGGTCCTGTACATCAGCAGGAAGGGGAACCAAGCCAAGAGGAAATACGCCACCATGGAGAGAGAAGCCCTGGCCGTCAAGTGGGCAGTCCTGGAGCTGCGGTATTACCTACTGGGACGTAAGTTTACACTAATCAGCGAATGCACCCCTACAGTGGATGGCCCGGGCCCACACCCAATCTCCCCCTTTTGTCTGCCTTTCTATACCTCTAGTACTAGGACAAAGCTTGGGAGGGGGAGTGTGACGAGCGTCCTGAGTTCAGATCAGCATTGCCCTGGTTACCAACGAGCCTTACCCTGCATCTCCTTTGAGACAGAACCCAGGACTCCAAAGCTTCGAGGGAGAGTGCTTTGCCCCAACATTGACTTTATTTTGAACCTTTTCTTTGAATAAATCCACCCTTCGGGGCATTTTTTGTTATTCCTTCCCTCGTTGTCCTGTGCTCATTTGCTATTTGTGACAATATATACATATCATTTAAAAAATACAAATTTTTCAGCAGCAGCCCCCAAAATTTGGAATAGTTTGCCGGAAAATGTGAGATTTGCTCCTCATTAGCTAGTTTAAAATCGATCCTCAAATCATATTTATTTTCACTAGCTTTCGATTAATGTTATTCTAAGGCTTTGATGTCAATTTGTTCTTATCTTATTTTATTTTGTTATATTTTATTGGATCTGTGTTTCTTTTATGTTGTAAAATCTGTATTTTGGTGCTATGTGCTACAGAAATAAATTTTGACTTGACTTGACTTACAGCTATCATCTAGATAAGAGTTATTTGAGACCAGTGTTGAAGGCGAATGTAAAGCTCTGCACAATCAAAGACAGCATTTGTCAAAAGTGTTTTTAAAGTGTGAAGGAGAAAACTGGGATCCACCTGAATGCCTCTGGGTCCAAGATCTCCTCGTTCTCCCTAAAACCAGAAGAGAAACACAGTAGGAGAACATACTTCTGTAGAATATCAGACAAAAACAGCATTTAATGAGCTGAAAAGTAGATCAGGCATATCTTCCACACGACTGCTGACATTTAGCTCATGCTTTATCCAAATGACATTAGATTTATTCCAATAGATTTCTACACATGTTAAACTTCATTCCTAGTATGACTATATGTATGTGTGTGTGTGTATATATATATATATATATGTTTATGTGTGTGTGACCCTGGACAACAAAACCAGTCATAAGTGTTAATTTTCCAGAATTAACATTTATAGATCCGAAAGCTGAATAAATAAGCTTCCCATTGATGTATGATTTGGACAGATAGAACAATATTTGAACGAGATACAACTATATGAAAATCTGGAGTCTGAGGGTAAAGCCAAATCTAAATGCTGAGAAAATCACCTTTAAAGTTGTCCAAATAAAGATCTTATCAATGCATATTATTAATCCAAAAAAACTTTTAATATATTTTCAGTAAGAAATTGACTACATGCCTTCATGGAACATAATCTTTACTCACTATCCTAAGGATTTTTGGCAAAAAAAAAGAAAAATCAATAATTCAATAATTCATACAATGTATTTTTGGCTATTGCTACAAATACCCCAGCGACGACTGGTTTTGTGGTCCAGGGTCACGTATGTCCTATGTAAAACAATACATCCACATCTCTGCTGGAAACTGAAGATGTTTCAGAACATGAGAGCTGGTTTCTGTGCAACCTTAATATGATTTCTCAGTGTGTTGTGTTAGAAGATCATGATCCAGATCAAACCTTTCAGGTGCTTAATTATTCACCTGACAAACACTTTTATCCAGAGTGACATTTCATCAGCGTTGTGTGTCTGGGAATCAAACCTTGCTGTCACTGAAGCCATGGAGAACTTCAGTTCTCTGCTGGGTTGTATAATGTTGTTTATGCTCTTATTTTTATGGTCTTAGTATTATTTTTTCGTATGATATATATATATGTTTGTTATAAAAACTGCAATTAATCACAAATTTTACATAAACACACACATTGCATAAATACACATGCATGTATATGTTTTAAAAAAAAATTGTTATGGTTAATTATAAAATTTAATAGTATAAATCTATATTCATGTAAATATTTTCTTAATTTATGTTTAATGTGTTTGTGTGTGTGTGTGTGTGTATACATGTATACAATAAATAAACACAGGAATATATACATATAATATACAAACAAGAACGTTTATTTTTTATATGATTAATTGCGATGAGTCGTTTGACAGTACTAATTTATATATTAAGTCCCATTTTAATTTAATTTAAATTTTATTTATTTTAACAAATTATTTAATTACTATACACTACCATTCAAAGGTTTTCAACATTGATAATAATCAGAAATCTTTCTTGAGCAACAAATATTAGAATGATTTCAGTTAATTTAAACTGCAGAAATATTTTACAATTTTTACTGTATTTTTGTTTGTTTGTTTGTTTTTTATCACAAAAAAAAACAACGGTGAGCAAAAGAGACTTCATTCAAACATATCTATAAAAAAAGTCCACAATTAATTACAGTTTAACATATTCACAGAGAAAACAGCTGCTTCAAATTGTACAAATATTTCACAATTTTTACAGCATTTTAGATTTTTGGTGAGCAGAAGAGACTTGTGCATGCTGGTGTTTTATGGGACGCAGCATTACCTTGTGTCCTTTAAATCCAGGAGGGCCCATGGCTCCTTGAGGGCCTGGAAATCCTGGCTGGCCTCGCTCACCCTGAGAGATTCAGAATCAACTCTCTGATACAAACCTCATATTTGACTAACTTAAAGCACAAGATCTAAGCTTACCTTCTGACCTGCAGCTCCAGAAATACCTGCGTCTCCCTTTTCTCCTGCAGTACCCTGAATAACGTCCACAAACACACGTCCATTATAACGTGGCTAGAAGAAGCCATTTGTTTTCACAGACTGATAAAAGACTGTTAATCACTTGAAATATTAAATGAAATGCTGCTTCAAAACTGGCAACCCAAATGATTTTGTTCAGCGTTTTTCTATAATCCATTTGATAAGGGCACAAATCCAGGAACAGAGTAAATGTAATCTCAGCACGGCTATTCCCAGCTGATTCAACTCAAGGTATTAACATAATTGCTAAAGGTGATGTTTGGAGCAGACCAACCTTGGGGCCGTTGAGTCCGTCTGCTCCGTGGGGCCCCGAAGGCCCCGGCGCGCCCTTAAGGATTTAATCAGAGAGGATTCAGAGTTAAACCCAACGCTGATAACACACAGCACAAACTCCAGAACACTACTGGACAGAAACTGATTCAAACACACGGGGCTTCTGGAGCAGCTCATAAAAAGTCAGGTAATTCACTAATTAAATCAGAGCAGAAAGTCTTACATTTATGACATAAACTTTTGCATGCAATGCAGATTGATTTAATAAATGTGTCTAGTTTAGAAAGCACAAATATCTAAACATCCCTGAATCAAGATATGTTTACTGGAGATGAAGTATTGTTTACTGACAAATAAAACCAAATTAAAGACGCATATCTGACACTAAGGAATAAAACTTGGCTTTCCTTTTGAAATAAGTTGATAATTGTGAGGCTATTTACTGATAATTGTTCATGTTTTAATCAAAAAATCAATTCATTTTAGGTCATTTTGCTTCTCATGTAAGCATATCTTCAGTTAATAATACTGAGGCAGATTTTAATGTTTTGTATTGTGAAAACATTTTTTAAAAAACAATTTTGGTGACTCTTAAAGTCGTTATGTGTAATGCATTATCAAGGTGTTCATTATGAGTCCATAACTTACTTCAAAAACAAAGTCAAAAACAAAGAACAAGCCAAAAATACAGTAAGTAGTAGAAGATTGTGTTTTTGTTAGTTTTTTTCAGTGTGATGAGAAGGGCCAGTAAAAGTTATTTTGTTTTATTTCTTTATTATTTTTGAACCGAAATGGAAGTAAGTGTAAAGTTCCATGAAGTGTTGAATCTTGCGCTGCTGAAGTGCTCTGAACACCGAGGTGCATCAGGTGAGCTCCAGCACTAGATGGCAGCAGTGTTTGCTCAGACTCGGCCGAGTGTTTTGCTCTGGCCGTCAGAGGTCAGCATAACATTGTTTACTCTGTTACTCAGTTCCAGACGGAGCGCTGGTTAGCGTTTGACCCTGTCCAGATTGCTTATTTCTTGCAATCCTCTCTAGATTGCTCTACAGCTGCCCGGGCCTCCGCCCAGTGCTGTTTCTCTGAAGTGTCTGAGTTTATCGGGGTCAGGAGGTGAAGCTGATGTCCAGTGGGTGGTTTACTTACCGGAGCTCCTCTAGGTCCGGCTGATCCCTTCTGTCCCGGAGCTCCTCTCACACCCTAGACTCCAGCAAACACAGCATCCATCATGCAGCGTGTTAAAGCTCAGGACGCAGTGACTGGCTTGTTTTTAAAAGCAGGTAGTTACTGTTACACAACTGGTAATGTAATATATCTAGTCATTTTAACCTCATTTGTTTTACATTCACAAAATGTGCTTTTCACACAGAACATGTTCAGATCTCATTTCATTGGAAAACCAAAATATGTTGATGCCATTACTGTTGTATGTATACAGTATCTATTACATTTAATGCAGCTTCATATTTATGAAACTTATTAAAAATAAATATGCTTTTTTTTTTAAATAAATGCTTTTTATTTTATTTTGTATCAATTATTCTAAAATGTATAATAGTGAATGCCTTAACTTGACAGTTATGAGCATGTTACTTTATATTTATTAGTAATTCTAGAATTGGGGGTACATTTTGAATCTCGCAGATAAACCTTCTCTTATGTTTTAAAACATAAACTTCATTAGATCAGTTTTAAATAATAATACAAATTATATTAACATGTCACTAAAAATAATGTTTGTTTGTATATTTAAGTACATTATGTCAAAAAATACTAGCTAAAAGGCTCCCACTATGCTTATTTTTTACTCTCCTTGCATCCACAATCATTAATTCAGTTCCAATTATCATTTTAATGAATATTTAAGAATAATTTTTATTTTTTATGTGTATTTACTTTACCAATTTATATAAAAAGCTGCATAAAACATCTGGGGGTTTTTTGTTTGTTTGTCTGTTTTTTTTATTTTAGTAGTAAAAAAATACATTTTATGTATGTCTCTACATTCTGGTCAACTCTGTTACCTCTATTGTAAAAAAAAAAGTCAACAATCTTAAAAGCGCTGCTAGAAAAACCATGTGACTTGCACAAAGTGATGTCACTTCCTCTTGCAAGAAACTCTGGAAGGTCTGGAGGTATGTCATTATTCCTCTATCTTTAATTTGAACAAAATGTGTAAGATACACCAATAGTAGATTCATTATTTGTCATATCTGTTATTGTGATATTTCGGTGAATCTCCCTTTCACTTTTTAAAAACAATGATATTATGAAAATAAATAAAATTCTGTTTTCAGCCATCCCATGTCATATTTGTTTTGAGGTTAGCAATTTGAGCTTGAGCACAAAATGGTGAAAAATGTCAACTCTGTTTTTGTTATCAACTCTGTTACCATCGATGTAAACTCTGTTTAAAGTTTTGTTTTAAATTAATAATTTTGTCCAATTTTACTGTTAACAAATTGCTAAGAAACCAATTAGCCTAGATAGTTATTTTACAGAATGCAATTTTTTTATTTTTTTTTGAATGCATGTAATTTTTAAAGCTGTTTTGAAAAAATGTATGCAGCCTTGGCAACTTTTCAGTTACACTGTACGAACAGATATTTTTTACTTCAAAACATAAATTCTACATCTTATTAAGTTGAAAGTTGAATTAAAGGATGAAGAAACAGAAATTATCTTAGGGAAAACAGGGTTTAAACTGTTTCACATTTGTTAAATTTATATATTTGACCTAATTTCTCTGTAACAGTTGACAGATTTATCTGTTAGTACATAGATTTTCTTAACAATTTTTTTTAATCTTACAAGTTTAAGATTGGCAAATATACAAAACATTTGAAGTGTGTTCTATGAAAAAAAAGTGAGCAAAAAATGAAAATGCTATTTTTGGTCTTCTTCCTCTACTTGAAATGTACCCACAATTCTGGAATAGGTCATATATATACACAAGACATTTCTGTAAAATTATGTAGTTTCTAAAAAAAAAAAATTGCAATGAAAATTCAGAGTGTGTGTGTGTGTGTGTGTGTGTGTGTGAGAGCGAGAGTGTGTGTGTGTGTGTGTGTGTGTGTGTGTGTGTGTGAGTGTACCTGTGGCCCGTTGGCTCCTTCCTCTCCAGGCAGTCCTCTGATTCCCTGTAAAGCACACATGAGCTGTGGGTCAGTTTGTAGCGCACTTATGGTCAGGACAAGCGGAGTTAATGACCTTGTCTTTGAGCCGAGATCTGGGATCAGGGCCTGGCTGTAATTCCATCATTCATCGTGTTCTTCTTCTCCTGTTACTGTTATTACAGCATTACCAGGATGCCACTCAATTAATCTCCGCTCTGGCAAAGCAATTGCTCAAATGAGAGGCTGCCAAGAAAAAGGACACAATCGACTCTCTGACATTCACACATTTCCGCTGTCTGTTTTTCTAGCCTGCTAAATGACTTTAATTGAGCTCAATTAAAAACTAGATCCATCCATCTGCTTCCTCTGAGGCTCCAGTAAGTGGCAGCGATGAACCTCATGTGATGGAAGGACATTAAGCACATTAAAAGACAGCAAAAACCTCTCTGTTAGCACCATTTCTTTCAAAAATCTAACTGAATGTTCTGCTCATTCTTAAAGATTTAACATCAAGTCTCCTGAGGTTTTTAATAACCAGATAACTTTTACTCCGGTACTCCAAGACCCTCAACAAACAAATCTCAAACTGTCCCATATTCCAACACATCACAACCAATCCGTACTTATTTTAAAAGGTGGCGAATTCATACTAATTCGTTTGACCTCACTCATACGATCTTGTATGATTTGTCTTACCCCCAGTGACGGGTAGGTTTAGGGGCGGGGTTAGGTGTAGGTCATTCATTTCTAATTTCATATGAACTGCCAACTCATAAAATACATTAAAAAAAAATTGTAATCGTTTCTATAGTTCACGCTTTCCTCGTAATGAATAATAAGCAAATTTGGCATGCTGTCTGTGGAGCGAGCCGGGAGAACAGCAAACTCGAACCCTAATGGTTAGAACCCTAGCGTGGGCAAAAGTTCGGCGTTCGGGTCGTTCACCGTCAACACACTTCTCTGACATCTTACAAATTTAAAAGCCTTGCAGCCATAGGAATAAAAGATTGTCCATACCGATTGCTTTTACTACAGAAATGACTAATGACAATGCTGGTACTTTAATAATAATAATAGTAATAATAATACGTATTATTATTATTATTATTATTGCAAATATTAATCAATTAATTTTATTACATTTTATTTATCAAAATTAAAATGTAAGTATGTTTTTAGTTTTAAAATTTTATTATTACTATTATTATTATTATTCTATTATTGCAAAATGTATTATATGTATTAAATGTACACAGTACAATCGCAGTACCTCTCGACGTGTGACGTGACGTGTCAGCGACGTGTCAGCGAGACAGACAGACAGACGAGAGCTCCCTTAAGCTCTCCCTCAATCACAAACCTATTTAATAAACCATAATTTTTGCTCCTTATAACGTGTGAATATAACACCTACTGTATTTTACA
>JAUCMU010000027.1:6251716-6262049 GCA_032275025.1 Enteromius treurensis | reverse complement strand
GGGCGGAGACATGAGTGAACACTGAGAAGAGTTCCTGAATGAAAGCAGACATAAAACACAAAGTTCGCAGGAGTGCCTTCCAGTGGCCAGCGCTGGCATCTCCAGCTGATCATGACACATATGACATTAAATTGAAGATTTTCTTTTTTTCCCCCACACAAATATAAAACCAAAATGAATACATTTGGTAAATGTATTTTTACTCAATTAAGTGCCTCTATTATGCCATTTTAAAGGTTACTAATATTGTTTTATGAGTCTCTTAAAACAGGTTTACATGTATGCAACTTCAAAAAACACTAGTTTTCTCCAAAAATTAAATTTTACCCCATTTTTTAAAAGTATTCGTAAACGACTCGTGTGAAGCAGTTTGAAGAATCAGTCTGTCTAAACCCTTCCTTTCCGTGAGCCCTCACTGCTCTGATTGGTCAGATGGCACAGTCCTTTATGATTGGTCTCCCGCTACAGTGGACCTCAGAGTTTGTACCAAAACTCTTTCTGACATTACTAGAGGTGCTTTCTGAGAGAATACGTCAACTACTGTAGTTAGCAAGGACTATCGTGGAAAGTGCTTTTGTAAGCGAATAGGGCACACCTCTACGTTGTGAACATCAACGTTGTATAATGCATAACACAGGATACAGCGTCTTCTTGAGATTATGTACTCCACGTAGAAATTGTACTGCTAGTGGGCGGGGCAAGTTGTTCACGACGTAGAACGGGGGCGGACATTATGCAAGTATGTTCCTTAGTGACGTGGATCAGTAACAGAAAATTTGAATTTGAAAAAACAAGATTTGAATTGCTGATGACTCGTTTAGGCGCATGTGAGCCGACTCTTTTTTTGATAGACAATAACTTTATTTATCATTAACTGTCGGCGTCACAACGTTGCACCTAGTTTATGTTCCCATACAGCTACATGACACACTGCATGAAAGATCTTATTTAAAAAGGCATAATAGGGGCACTTTAAGATTTCCCTATTCTTTTTCACTGTAATGTTTTAATACGTCATCAAAACTTTCTTCATTCTTCATTCATTTGTAGCCTTACTAATCATAAACCACTACTAGTTGCTTATGTAAATGTATTTTAATTCAGACAACTTAAAAAAAGAGCTGTTTTTTCATTTGGAGAAGAGTGGAATTGAAATCAGCCTTAGTTACTGAGAATAATTTATTAGGTTCAACAGATTTAAGAATTATAGGTCCGTTCACCTTATTGGTAATTGAATTAGCCGAATCGCTAAATAAATTAGCAGCCGGACAATAAATAATACATTTGGCTTTGTAAAGCAGATGCTCAGCAGCTATAAAGTGCAGGGCAGAAGGTGTTAATTTATCGCTGGACCCCTGTGAGTTATCCTGGTATTGGACTTCTCTTTTGCAGGATGGGACTTGCTTCTGTGATTGATCTGAATCCTATTTAAGAATTGCTCAGGGTGAGATTTTCTCACTCAGCGAGAAATAAAGCATTCCTACAGACAATAAAAAATGAGAATGCATTTCATTGTGGTCACCTAAAATTAATTGCCTAATCAAACACATTAGTGAAGTTCTATTAAAACGACAAGGAGAGGTGTACTGCAAATCTCTGTGCACAGATGTTGACGTCATGGACAAGGTTTGTATTAGAGTTGAAGAGTTTAGGCCTCCCAAACAAGTTTGTTTTCATGTACTCAAGTCATTTTAAGCTTTTGACTGTCACATAAGTAAGAAAAATCCTTAACATCACAGCAATATCATGATCATTCAGACTTGCACCATGCACTTGCTCTGCAAGTGAATCATCAATTAACATTGGAGGACATAATGCTTCTGTGAGGAGAAGAATTATTCTAGACCAATTCAAACATTATATAATTGGCTTGTAATTTCAAGATAGTGTATAGGGTCAGGTCCCCACACTGCGGGGGATTTCTGCATCTTGGATTAATGCCAATACTTCAGTCGTAGTAAGCAAGAATCAATTTGTCATAGATTATACTCCTAACAGCTTTCACTGAATCATTTGATAAATAGCATAAAGTACATTATGCTTATAGCTAGCATATTGTTAGGCTTTGCTAAAGATTTTAGAGTCTCTATAAGGTTTTACCGGTTTTATAGGTATCCATGGACCAGAGTCTCTGACCTGTAACAAAGTTACATTACTGTTGGATGTTTAAAATCTTCTCTTAGTTTCTTTAAGACATTTTACATTAGACCCTGCGACACCATTGATTGCTTTTAGATGCACACTTCCCCCCTCTGGCATTCAGATGTCTTTCGGTATATGATATGGTATACGGTATATTGGACTATCGAAATAAAGTGTAACCGAAGGTTTTGGAACTACATATGTGTGAGTAATTAATGACAAAATTAAATTTTTGAGTGAACTGTACCTTTAAGAGGCAGGTGGCCACATCGAGAGAATGTGATTGGACAAACACCTGTATGCTCGAGTCGAGACTATTATACAGTTGACCTCAAATCTTCTTCGTCATGGACTAAAAACCACAAAACCTCCATTCTGATTTCATGGGACAGACAGACTAAAACGAATGCCTAAAAATGCAGAACAAATGCCATTGATAGTAGGTATGAAATTGCTTGAATGTTCAGGGTCATCGGGGAGCTGTGCAAACTGTTGCTGTGGGCCCTTTATAGTGGCGTTCCTTTTAATACAGCAGGGGCTCTTTTCCAGTGGCAAACCTCTTTCCTTTGATTTATGACAATCTGCCACAGTCATAATCTCTGCGCTTTTTCACTGGGTTTGGTCTCAGTTCTTTGGGCCCTGCCCACCTCACATTCTCTTGCGCGCACACACACACACGCATCTTCCTTCCACCGGAGACTTATTCATCATTATTATTGCTCCGACAGGTCCATTACAAACACAGGCTGTTAGGAAACACACAGACAGCGAGAAACTTTAGGGGGAAACTAAAGCTGTTTGGCTTGGTGCAGTTTCCCATTAGCATCATGGCCAAAGTAATGTGTCCTGTGAGCCAGTCCTATAAACTATTGTGTACAAATCAATACCTAATGGTTTAATATTACATATATGCTGACAGGGGGTAAATCATCACATAGAATTCAGTCTGCAGCAGTAAACAGTACAGATAATCGAAGTTTAATCAGATGAATAGCCTTTATGATGTACTCTAAGCAAAACTGTGGTTTTGTTACATTAACTAAATAGATTATACATCTATGGAATGTCCAAGTTAGTACCCTGACTTAGGTCAAAGAGAATATGATTTAGTTGACGTTTTAACACATTCAGTTCCTTTCTATACATTCTATGTTTCTCAAACAGCATTAAAAGGCAAACGGAAATGTGAAAATTCTGTATTAAAACGACTTTGTTGACATAATCTTTGTGGTGTTTTTGCCTCTAGTGGATGACATTTCACTTGTTGAATCTTGATTCGGTTTCGCCATTCAAAGAATGCAAATGATTTCACTTTTGGTAAACATCCCGTCTGGGTTCAGATTAGAAATAAATTACCAGTAAAGTGTAGCATTCGACTCTTGGCGAGTGGAGCGTAGAGACTCAGTTGCCAATTTGCAGGCCATTAAATCAATAAGATAGTCCAAGAAAAACCAAGAAATCACCAAAGTGGAAAAAAACAACAACACATAATCAAAAGACATGGAAAGCAGGAGTTAAGAACTATAAATAAACAGGAGACTAACAAAATGAGAAACATCTGGAAACCATCAAGGGGGGAAACGGGAAACAAAATGAGAATTTCAAACTAAAAGTCCTAAATGTTAACGTGGTCTTATGCTAATGCATTCAGAAATGTTTGCAACTTTGTTTCAATAATGTCTTTATGGGCTCAAGTTCCAAAAGTTTGTGTGTTTCATACTACATCAAGCTGGGTAATATCCAAAGATCAAAGAAAATTTGATTTTGCACGATATGACCCTTTTAATAACTTGGCAGAGTGATCTAAGCTCTCTTCTACTACATCTACAGGCTTCTGCTTTGTTGGTTTTCTTGTCTCTTATTGCATGTCGTGTTATCTCACAAATCAAGTGTGATGAAGTCTGTACTCGCACTATATGTCAGCAATGATGCCCGGTTGCCAGAGGCCCATAAAAATGCTCACAAACAGAATGCATCACCTCTGGTTTAAGTGAAAACGACAAGTGCAAAACACAAACCACTGCCAAGGGACTGAACTTATAGCCATTCGGTTTGCTTTTGATGATAATTCTTTATGGAGTTTTGTTCAATTTAGTTTTTAATTTGATGATAAATTGTTGACATTTAAGAGATAAGCAAACGGTCAATGCCTGAACGTCAATACATGAAAAATGCCATTTATCAAAGCTATAAATGATTAAAAAAAAAATAGTTGAGAAGGTAAAAAGCTTGGCTCATGAATATTAATTAGGTCATACAACCGGACCATTGAACAACATCACCTAGCAACATTAGCATGGCTGATTTATATTAATAAGCGGCCCTGTCTGGCACTTCAGAATTCATTGCACACTGCAGTGATGTCATCATCTACCAGCACACACCAGCAGAGAGGTTTGCATCTATTCATTTCAGCGTCATTTGCATTTGCGAGATTGGATTTTGGGCCATTTTATTGTGTGTTTGTACATAATACTCTAGAATGAAGCCATCTTTAATTCAAGTCTCGGCTTGCATTTAATTTTCAGATGTGCTGCTGCAAGCAAGAAAGTTTCAAGAAGTGTTTTGGTCTATAGGTTCTATTCCTTGTGAGGTGCCTACGTAGGCAGCAAGCACTTTCCATGACTAGGGTACAAAACGGACCTTAAAGTTTTTAAATCTTTTTTTAAACCAATGGTCAGTGAAAAAAGGTTCTTAACCTACAGAAAAATGCTGAGCGTCAATCTCAGGAGGTCAAACTAAATATATAAGCTGCTTTATTTTCTATTCATATGGTGTTAGAAATTTTTACCATAACACAGGGAATGTCATTCTTTGTCATCATCTTAGTGGAAAACAGCAAATTTAGCATTGATCTTAGAACTATCTTAGAAGTTGGATCAGTTTGATTTAGAATTATTTAGTTAATAGGTTCCAAATGGTTAAAACTGTGTTATTTCTTCAGGAAATGTTATATTTTGTAATGGGGGATGTGTGCAAAATATGTGACACTACAAGGGAAGTCAATCCAAAAGGTATATTTGCATTTGTGAAACAGAAAATTATATATGTGAAATAAAAAATAAACTTTTGGCACCCCTCACTAAAAGTGGTCTACTCCAAATTAACTTTAAAACTAAAAATGATACAGGATGGATAATTTCAATGAACTTGAGATGAACCCGTGGTGTCTATCTATCTGTCTAGACTTATTTTAAGAAAACATTAGTTTTGTAAGTTAACTGTAATAACAGAACGACTCCAATGCTAAAAAAAGTAAATAAATAAAATAAAAAAAAAGTGCAGTGGTTTGCACTTCCCAAAAGCACTTGTTAATACGTTTTTTCCTTGCTGCAAGGAAGGACACTGGCATCAGGGTCATGAGTGCCCAAGGCTGGTCTGTCTGACTAGACAAAAGAGCTATTGTAGCACAAATTGCTGAAAAATGTAATGCTGGCCATGAGAGAAAGGTGTCTGTGGCAAGGAGGCTGGTGGTACAAATGATAACGAGGACCACCTGCGTGTTACAGAGAGCTCCCTGAAGGAACTTGACAGGAGGAGTGATTACCATGGAGACAGAGACAGGACTACATCTGGGACACTTTTATGTTTGTGTGTCCAGTAGTCCGTTTTGACATTTACCACAAACCCAAAGAAGACTGCATGTCTATGACATTTCTTGCCACACTGCAAAAGTTGTTCAGAAATTGTAAGACGTTTTGACTAAAAGTAAACCAAAAATAACGATGGATTACCTGTTTTGTTTGGCTCAATTGACACTACGAACTATTTTGGCAGGTACAGAAATCACACTCTGGTGTGGACCAAACAACCAAGACCCAGTGGCAGAGGTGGTCTCGGCCCACTTCCAGACAAACTCTGATCCAACCCAATTGCAGAAAGCATGTTCAGAAACACACAGCTCTTGCATACAGTGCTGTTGTTTGCATTTCAATGTGTCATGTTCAGCTGGAGATGCCAGTCTGTTGATGGCACTTCAGCTCCAGCAAACTGTTTTATGTCTGTTTTCACACGTTGGACTAATCATCAATGAACTCATGTCTCCGCCCCTCTTGTTTGTTGTCAAGGTGTTTCATTGTTTCCCCGCCTTATGTCACATGTATAAATACCTCGGATATCCTTTTGTTAGTCGCTCGTCAAAGTTGGATGTACATCTGTTTTCCCTGTTGTCAAGCCATCCGTGTTTTCCCTTGTTCCTGGTGTTCCCTTGTTCTGTGTTTCTCTGCCTCCCTGGATCTAGACCCAAGCCTGCTCTCGGACTCTCGCTCTTGCCTCGCTCCTCTGGACACTGTTTGCCTCATCTTCTGACCCTCTGCCACTAACTTTGGATTATTCTATTTGCTGTTGTCTCTGATGTCCCCGTTTGCCGCTGATTGACTCTGCCTGTAACTTTGACTCTGTGTGTGTGTTTTAATAAACGTTTTGCAAATGGATCCGAACGCCTTCCCATGTCTCAATCATGACAGAATGGTTGTATATCATGGTTTCGACACATATACACTGTAAAAAGTGCTACACCCATAAAGTAGGTTTTCTTCTACTTTAAATAGATGTAGTCTAGTTAATTTTATTTGTTTTATACTAAAAAGTATCAATACTTTTTTTTTTATATATATATATATAACAATATATTTTAAATAAAATGAATGCAATTTATTAAGGTAGTTATTTGAATTGTAATTATTGTGTGCAATAAATGTTATAAAAGTGAGTTGACTTACACAAATTTATTAGATTTTTAATATTTTTAAATAATTAAATTGGCATTATCCTATTTTCACTGGCGGGGACTTTCCCAGGCAGATACAACATCTTCCTCGGCACGTCAACTGTTTGTTCTCTGCAGCATATCTGAATTTCGGGAACTGATTAACACGGGAAGTTTAACTGAATGATTGGTGATGGAAACTCATACGAAATCACTTATTCATAAGTGAGCTGGGGGTAGGTTTGCAAAATGTACTGTAGCTAGCTATCCTGAGCTAAGTTGGCTGGACATTGCTAAGTAGTGTAACCGTTAATTTCATAGGCAGCGATCAGCAGATTAAATATAGGGATCATATGCAATCGAGCCTTCAGGCAATAGTTGTGCTGGCAAATAAGTGGAAGTAAGCTGTGGTGTTTTATGGGCAGTAGTCAAAATGTTTAAATTTAAGTGACCTTATAGCAATATGAGAAGCAACAACAGTTTTTGAAAATAAACAAAAAACAAAGATGTTAAAACTGTGAACTCATTGCGTTCCAACGAGTGTATTCCGTAAAAGAGATGTTATCAGTCACTTCATATGTACATTTAATGATGTTAAAAATGTTTAATATTTATGAATTAGATTATAAACATATCCATTTTGTTGCGAGAGCAGTGTGCTTTCAGAGAAAGCCTGCCCACTTACGCCTCTGATTGGCTATGATATTTGATTGATTCTGCCGTGTGTAGTTAGGACACGGTAACAGGACTCTGGAATCAGAGATCATGTTAGTATACATTTGCATTACTAAAGCAGATGCACAGATTTTACTGTAGAGATGTATGCTTAGTAGTCTGTCTAATCTTAGAGATTTGATCCAGGTTTTTTTCATGCTGCATAGTCAATAAATGAAAAAACTTAAAACATAGTTTTCTGTTACTTAAATATGTAACATTTACCACTGATTTTTAACCTTATTCAGACATGCATATTCCTGGTCTTTAGGTACCCAAGCACTTTTGTTACCTGGGGTCTTCAAGCTTCACAGCCAGGTACGAAAAACTTCAGAATCGATACAAAAAAAGCTATAACTATTCACAGGTAAGTGAAATATAGGTACATTTGCAAAAACAATAGCGTGGGCTTGTGTTTTTATGTACCAAGCACTATATAGAAGGCAGATATGATCACTTTTCTGTCTTCTCCCCACAATAAACAGTAAAAATCACCAAATACAGCAGTTTCTTATGATCAGTCAGTCTTTCTCTGAGGCAGTTTGGCAAACGTCAGTCACCACTAACCTTTACTCAACTTTTTCCTGTGATAATTTAAGATCCTGACATGTGATGACAAAAATCCTTAATCTAGTTAAATATACTGTACAATTAAAAACTGCCAGGCTTTAAAATGTGTTTATTAAAAAATAAATTGGAGAAAATGTCAATTAAATATGGCTTCAGCAGTCAACCACAACACTGATGCCTGGACGTAGGGGATGCTATAACTGACAGATGACTAAAATATGTAAAAATGTAATGCACCATTACACTGAATAAAATGACAGATTTCTTTCAAATTTGATCTTGTTGAAAGTACTTGGAATAATGTAAGTACACAACTGAAAGTATATAACTGTTTTTGTAGACTATTTTATTACAAAAATAACATTTTGCTTTAAATTATCTCTGTGTTAATATTCTTGGCATGAACCTGAGGGGTTTCATCCTTGTATTATTGTTATCCTTAACATTTGAAAACAAATGGTGTGGCTTCACTCTTATAACTGAAACATTTACCTAAAAGAGTTCCTGAGAATCAGGGGCTTTTCAACGCAAAAGTAGGAACTGTTGGGTCTCTTTTGTTTTTTTGTTGTTGTTGTTTGCTTTTTTTATGTTATTGTGTACATGTGGCCACATTCAATGGCTGTTTTTTTAGTCACTGTTAAAAGTGACACTGGTTGACATTAAATTAAAGGTATTGTCTTCAATCCACCTTCTCATCTTTTTCTTCTTCAATTAAATTTGTAATTGTTATTGACAAAGTCTGTTTATGTATTTATTCTCTGAGGCTATAGCCAGGACTCAATTAAATGTTTATTCAGATGTCATTAGATTAATTTTACTAATAAAATAAAGTTCAAATAACCTAATTAAAATGAGTACAGGTTTCTTGTAGTAACCAATTGTTGTGTTTTTATTAAGTAAAGTTACAGTGTTTATAATACTTAAAAAAGGCTGCAAGTTGCCTCAACTTAAAATGTCCAATGCAGCCACTTGCCTCATTTTTTATAAGTTAGATCTAGGTATTACTTTTTACAGTGTAGTTTTTGTGAAAAGTTTAAAAACCTTGCAGAATCTGCAAAATGTTGTTTATTTTTACCAAAGTAAGAGGGATCACAAAAAAATGCATATTTATTATATTATTATTATTTAGTACTTTTTTCAGTAGTTCACACTTCCTCACACTTCCTTAAACAGAATTTGCGTGTTTGGCCTGCTACAAATTTCACTATTAGTCAAACACTTTTGAGAGATGCACAGACTCAGAGGTAATTTGCACTCTCTCTCACACACACACACACATGCACTCATAACTTAGTTATTAACTGCATCAGATTTTGGTCTCGCTACACCGCTACTTTCTGGAAAAAAGTTGTTAGCTACTGAAAAAGCTACACTGTTTCAAAAGTAGCATTAGTAGCATGAGTATACTGCTGAAGATAATATCTTGAGTTTGCTGAATAATATTTATTATATTTTACAATCACATTGGTGTAAATACAATGTTCAATTTGGCATGCCACCAGCTTCTAAATTCAAATTTGTGTTTGCTTACTGGCACTACTAGAAAGAGATGCATTTACAGCTGAGAATTGTATCGATGTCCATTATAACCTATCACACATGATTATTTTGAGTTTATGAATGAAATGGCTGAAACGGAGTATTAAGATTAATCATAGCTGAGTGAGAAGTCATCGCATAGAGGGTAACCAAGTCCAGTTTTATTTATCTCCAAAATGTGACCAAACAAATGTGACTTGGCATAAACAAAAACAAGAACTTACCAGCAGATTACAGTGACAAATTATGCTTTTTCAAAAATTATTGTTCATGCAGTGTGTCATGTAGCTGTATGTGAACATAAACTATCTGCAAAGTTATGACGCTGACAGTGCACGATTAATAAAGTTATTGTCTATCAAAAACAAGAGTCGACTCACATTCGCCTACACGAGTCGTCAGCAATTTGAATCTTCCTCTGTTACCGAGCCACGTCACTGGGTAACATATTTTGCATAATGTCCGCCCACGTTCTACGTCGCGAACAGTTTGCCCCGCCCCCAAACAGTACAATCTCAACGTGGATTACATCAAGTGAAGAAGACGCTGTATCTTGCACTGTGAGAGTTAATTTGTTTTATATGCCCTTCCAAAGGAGGAATCTACAAAGAATGAGTGGCTAAAATTCATTTTTTTCAACAACACCTCAGAAGTACAGTC
>JAUCMU010000027.1:6192146-6214965 GCA_032275025.1 Enteromius treurensis | reverse complement strand
ATTTGCACACATATAATCTGCGGTTTTTACATTACATACGTTGTAATACTCTCTAAAATGATGGAAGACGTAAGTCACGAGAGAAGAATGGTGGAGTAAATTGTTATTTTTGTTTTCTTTGCGCAAAAAAAAAAAGTATTCTCCTAGAGTCGCAAACGTGAAATAATTGATCCACTGATGTCACATGGACCTGGGATCATTTCAGTTGTATTGCTGTCTATGGATGGTCTGATGGCTCTCTGATAGCATCAAAAATGAATGTGTGTTTCGAAGATGAACAAAGGACTTGCGGGTTTGAAATGACATGAGGGTGAGGAATTAATTTTTATTTTTGGGTGAACTAACCCTTTAAATAATTGTACATTTTTGTGAAAAGGAATAAAAGGTTTTTTTTTATATTTTTTTTGCTGCAATTTACAAAAAGTACTGTAGCAAGTAAATGAGGTAAAACATTATAGCCTAAATTGCCAATAAATCATCAACATTTGGCTACTGGTGACCTGTGTGACAATAAAAGATGATCAAAACTGTGTAAATAGCATTCCTTTTGATGTTACAAAGCACATTTTGAGTAAGTGTTAATAGGCTTTTCTTGTAAGTGCATAATGACAGAAGCTCTTTAAAAGCAGCTTCATTAGAAGCAGAAATTAAATAGAGCAGATCGATACCACAGGGAGCCAAATAGACGTAAATGGATCCTAAACATGTTAGAGTTTAGATGTGGGCCATCCATTTGTTTCAGCCCTGTGAGATCTAAAGTGCCTATTGGAGGTGAAGGCCTGCCATTATCTGGGAGATTTTGACCTGTGCAGAAATAAGCCAATGGACAGTGGGATGGTGGGGCTGAAGCGTTTAATTATCTCTGAGATCCTCATCAAATATGGATAAGGAGCTGTAGACTAATGTGTTCATTATGAAGAAACTGCTAAGCACGGTTCTGGAGTTCTCAGACTGTGGTGCAGCCGTAGACACCCACCTGCACCATCAACCAAACCCCCATCAATCTCATCCTAAGCCTGGCAGGAAATCAATCCCCAGCACTTCCTAATAAAGCTGTGAGCTTGCTCTACCTCTCCATTTCCACTCTGTCACCGAGAGAGCATGCTCGCTCTTTTTATCCATCCCGTTTAGAATATGCACTATGGTGAATAAAAAAAAAAAGTTTCATTTTTAAAAAAAACAAAAAAGCCCAACATTTCTGGAATTAGGGTTGTAGTTTCACTTATTTATTTATTTATTTATTTTTTTTAAAAAGGCAATTCTGATATCGTAAGCTATCTATAAATAACAGCTAAAAAATGTTTATCTATCCATGTACTTAGAATCCACCATCCACTTACTAAGAATCATTGCATTATACCATTAAGTGGTCTAAGGGGTTTACTGTGAAATGTGCTACCTGAACTAATTTCACGTAGCACATTTAACTTGTCCAAAGATATGTTTGTTAACCGGAATATTAAATATCCTGAGAATTTAGCTTTTTATTTGAGCCTGTTGAAGAGTTCTTTCACATCATCTGTTCTATCAAAGTGTTTATTTGTTTTTCAGATTGGATTTCTTTAAATGGCCAGTGTTCATTTAGCTGCTTCGACCGCCCTCGTCTCTTTTCAATTGACTCTTGTTTGCGCAGGCTGGAATTACAATAATTGTGCTGTGGCAGCAATTTATTTGAGGGTAAGCCTTATTAACTTCTCTTTAGAGGTCGGAGATGAGTGCCGAACAACTCTTTACTGGCATCGTCAGGTAAGGCCTCAAGCAAAGCCAAGCTCCACCGACTCTACGGCCCCAGATCTTCAGACGGCTGAAGGAACTGATGACTCACTGCTGCTCCTGTTGAAATCCGCTCAGAAAATCCAACTAATCCACAATCCCTGAGCCCAAGGGTATATACACCCAACATACTAGCCCACAACCTCTGCCTGCCGCCACAATACCGCAATCTTCAAACCGAGGAGATTATCTGCTTTATCTGGCCAGGCAGCTTTGACCGTACAGTACAAGTTAGTAGATTACAACTCTTGGTGCGAACTGTTCATGCCCGAGATTTGCTAGCATGATAGCTTGCAAAGTAGACTGGAAGTAATAACTAGAAGGAACCAGATCATGGCCTAGAATTCAAGATCATGGTTGTTACCCTAATTAAGATCCACAAAAGATTAAACTTTAAGAAAGAGTACTTATTCTGAAAATAGTATACTTGAGAGTCAACCGAAAGAGTCACTACTGTGTCTTGAGTACTACTGTAATCAGTTAAATTACTTTAATAAAGTAATTGAAATAGTTAACCTGCTTATGACATTTTGGATAGTGTAACTTGTAGGTCTACAAAACATTAGTCACGATTGATCGATTTGTTTACATACTATAGTGTATGTGTCTGTACTGTGAATATTTATTATGCATAGGCATATACAGTACAAAGTAAATACACACAATTACATGCATATATTAAGGAAACGTAAGATTTATTTGTAAAAACAGAAATACATGCAACACAAACATATATATTTTTAGTGTATACATATGTGTGTGTATAGATTAAAATACACACACGGTACATACACATTTATAATGTAAACATAAACTTTTATTTTGAATAAATTTATCGTGATGATTGATTTTGCAGAACATTTCCAAAGTAACCTTCCCGACACTGCATTTACTACTGTATTTAGTATATAATTTGAAATTGAATTAAAATATATAATAGTTTAACTAAAATTAATTAAGTTAAACACAAAATGTTTTGCCCAATACTTTTTTTGGACTTTTATGTAAATGCTATTAAAACAAATGATTTTATAGTGATTGAAATGCGCTTAACTGGCTCCTTACTGAAATATGGTCACTGACAAGCCTTTATGGTAAATCAAAATATACCTAAATAGAACTTTCTGTTGAAACTTGTATGCCGTAGTGAAGCATAGTTGTAATTAGACATTTGTAAACATTTTATAATATGTAATAACTAATAAATCTAATATATTACCGTTAAATTGAATTTACTATAAAATTGCACATTTTACTCACTATTTAAGTGTGTTAAGTATGTTTTATTCACAATAGAACATAGATAACATAACAAATGTTTTAAACTAAGATATTTTACTATTTTATGCACAAAATGAACTACAGGTCCAAATAGCTGAGAAGGGAGCATATTTATCATGGTGTAGCTTCTTCAAACAATTTGAAGGCATCTTGGCATCAATGTTTTGAGTTTCTGGAGTTTTGGTGTTGAAATTTAGTCCCATTTTTGCCTGGTCTATGTTTCTCTAAAGATATTCACATTGTAAAGTGCACTAGCACTTCTAAAACTGTTACACGATTAGTTTTCCTACTTTTAGCGATGCTGCTGTCCCTTGAATCCTCATTGTCATGCTTTGTGGGATGCAGTGAAACCTAATTAGGGAAAAGCTGCCAAATTTAGCTATTTAAATGTGTCTTAATGTAAACAGAGGTGAGAGAATTAAACTCTTTTTGGTATCTGACAGAATTACCAATTCAGCCCAAATATCCTAACAAGTTGAGACGATATGTAGAACTGATAGGACTGCCATAGAAACATGATTCTGATTCTAAACAACAAATTATTTTGAATAGATGCTTTCAACGTAATCATGTGACTGGCTGTTGTACCAATATCTCCATCCTCGCACATGACACGCTAACTCCTAGGACCACAAACCAACAGAATCTCAGCAGAATCTTTGATGCTATTTCAGGTCACTGCGCGATGCCACTGTAAATCAGTGAACTTTCTGAAATTAATGGGATGTCCCTGTAATTGCCCATTAATCTTGTTAAAGGTAAATTTCCTTCTCTCATCTTGGTCAGCTAATGACATCAAATTGAATCCGTTCTGCTCTTGCCCACTGATGTATTGCTTTGTGTTTGGATTGAAGCTGTAACGTCGTTAGCCAATGACCTTCACATGAGCCAGCAGAACCGGGAGGACAGAACTTCCTCTTTGAACAAAATTAGATATGAAGGATCAAAGCGCAAACCTTTGTCTTAGATCGGTTTAGAAGCATTAACAGTTTCTGACAGATTTCAACATTTTAAGAAGAAAACACAAATGCTGCTGCCAGTCGTGAAGTTACCGTAAGGTGTTGTGGATGGTTGCTAGGGTGTTGCTATGACATTTTAGAATATTGCAATATGTTTTTTTGGCTTTTTCTAGTCAGTGGTTGTTTACACTGACTACCTTAGTAGGTTACTTGTAGATAAACTGCATAAACTGTAGATCATTTTATATTAAAATGAAGTACAATGCCACTCAACTGAACTTAAAAAGAGAGACTTTACTAAACACACTTTTAGAAAGTGTTTTATTTTGAAGTATAGATTAGTTTCTTTTTAACTAAAGTATTATTTGATGATGTTCATTCACACACACACACATATATATATATATCCACACAGTATATATATACTACAATTGTGAATTTATGATTATCTAAGACTTTGTAAAATCCTGAATAGTGTGATGTAAACTCTGAATTGTGCCGAGTTTTTGAGAAAAGAGTCTCAATTTACCTGGACTACTTTTTCTTCTTAAAATTCAATTTAAGTTTTAAGTTTTAATATAATATTATTAAATATAAACAGTAAAATAATAATTTAATGCAAGGCAATTATCATGCAACAAATTGCACAAAACACTGCATTATTATTTATTTTTTTATTTTTTTTAAGGCTTGACTTGTCTCTGTTCTCTTGTTCAATGTAAATGTGGGATTTTTTTCTCCATTTTATCACCTGTCAAATTACATTTCAAGTGTGATTGCATAGAAAAGTAAGCCCACCTCCCCTCAACAAGCCACAAGGACGCGAAATAAAGCCCTTTATGTAGTCAATTATAACTAATTGCTGTCGTCAATGTGATTACACAAGCAATGAAAGGCATTTGAAAAGAAAGTGGTGTAGTGTTACCACAAACAGCCATTCCACTTACCCCTCTGTACAAACCAAAACTCATTCAAACATGTGAGTACACTAGTTATGGTCAGCACTGGAGCATTTTCCATATTTTCCAGGCCATTTTTGGTTGAGTGTCTTCATGTGCGAGGCTGTCAGCTCGTGTGATTGTCTCCACACCACTTGCGTAAAAACTGCTCCGTTCCAACTGGAATGAACTGGCGGTTTGCCTCGTGTGAGAAAAAGGGAGTTGAGTATTCACTTTTAGAGTCATTTTGTAAGTTTTTTTTATTAAAGAAATCTGTGGCGGGGGGATCTATACAGAGATCCCTGGAAGTGCTCCGCTTATGCTTACGGTATGAATCAAACAAGCTGAAGTCTGAAACAAAGCAGAGACAGAAAGGGCATGAGGTCTTAATGCTGAGCTTTTGGAACGAGAAAATATACCAGCGCTGATGCATGGGCATTACGTCAAAATCCGCTCAATTAAAAGACAAAATATAAAGACAAAATGTCCTTGGATGAAATTTAGTATATATAGGGGGTTTCTGAGTCACACAAGATTTATTGTCAGATTTTGAGTCTAAAAGAGCAAGTAAACAAATGTGTGTTTTCTGTACTGGTGGCTTTGTATACTGTATACAAAACAAAACAAAAAAATATATAATAAAACACACACACACACACACACACACATATATATATATATATATATATATATATATGTATATAATATTTTAATTTTATTTAATTATTTATTTATTTTACATTTGTTTACTATGGGGCAATGCATCTTTCAGCATTGGATAAACAAGCTTGTCTATATATCACATTTTTGACATTTATCACCTTGATTTTCTTTTCTTTTATATAAATAAGTAGACGAATAAATGAATAAAGTAAATAAATACATAAAAAACAATTATAGAATTTTATATTATTTTATAGAAACAATCTTTACTCATTGCTCATAAATTGCACTATTAATTACTAAGAAGCATTAAGAAACACATTAAATTAAATATGACCTTTGGAAGGACTGAATGTAGAGATGTAATCTTTGTTTTATTTACAACTTCGAAAAGTCATTTTTGATGCATATGAATGCAAGTCCTTTAGTAAAATACAAAATACAGTCTGGCATCAATTAACTAGAAAGAAAGAGAGATAGAGAGAAACTCAAGCTAGAATGGGTCAGATACAGTAGTTACAAACGGTACCTAAATTAGTCTGACTACACTGTAAAAAATGACTCTGATTTAAAAAAAAAAAAAAAAAAGAAAAAAAACCTGTAAAAATGCTATAAATTCCTGTAAATATTTACAGAGAGAAAAAAACGTAAACTGACATTCCCAAAGTTCCCTGCATTGCATTGCAAATTTAGTTTGAATTTGAACCACAACTGCAGTTTTTTGCCGTAAATTTTTTTTTTTTTTTTTTTTTTTTTTATAGAAGTTATATATTAATATTAACCCGCAATTAACTATGTCTTTAGTTATTGATAAAGATAGATCTAAAAACAACAACAAAAACATTATTTTTTTATGTAACATGATGATATACTTTTTTTTTAATTATTACAATAACAGGGTTGAAAGGTTGACACTGTTAATTGCAGTCAATGCTATAATTTGTGCAAAAAAAGAACTCTTGCCAAGGATGTCTGATTCATTCCTTCATGTTAACACTTGAATATCTTAAAGAGAAGGACAGGATCTTTGTTTTCTAATAAGTGTTATCTACATTCTCAGCGCTGGAATTGCGCTTCAGGCTCTGATGTAGTGGATTTTCAGGCCAGATCAACATTTGTAGCCTAAAAAAGTCGTAAAGTGTAATACAAAGATCTCAACTTGACGCAAGTCGAAACTAGACCAAAAGGCTTTCAGCGTGTTTTTAACATCCCAAAGCCTTTTCATTTGTTATAAGAATATCTTGGCATCTGAGATTGTAATCTCTTTCTTTTCTCCAGCTTGTCTGCTCCTCACTCGCAGTCATCAATCATCGCAGGGCAATGACAGGAAGGGCAGTTTTAGCGTGTATTAGGTGAGATGAGCTGCCGCCGGAAGGCACCACAAAGCAGAGGTTGGTCCGACCTGTTGCGGGAATGTCTCTTTATGTCAGAGTCGGTGTCACTCTTGTGTTTCTGAGGGTTGAGTCACAGCTGCGGTCGTGGAAATCACATGTTGTCAACAAACGACCGACTGACAGCGACCTCCTATTGAGTGACTCACAGATTAATGAAAACATTCTCTTGATGGCCGTCCTGTCATAATGGCAAAGTGGTGAATTTTCCGTCAGTTTGTTTTTTTGTTAACACAATGTCGGCGCCGGACGCGACTGGCGCCTCGTGACACTCCAAAACAAAATCACACCCATAGTAATCAATGAAACTGTCTATACTGGAAGAGCCTGTTGCTTTGCTTCTTTAGCCCAGTTGGGGTTTTGACGTAGTGCAAGAACACTTCAGGCACTGCTTTCCATGCTTGTCTGATATAAAAACTTTTTTTGTTGCATAAAATAAAGGTGATAAATATGATATGTAGACAGGCTCATTGATCAGTGCTGAAAACTTCCCATCAGGCTTTGTTGGACACGCAATTTTAGAAATGTTGAATAATTTACAGTTCAAAAATTTTGGTTAGGTTGGAAATGATGTGCAAATGATTATATACAGTATGGGTCGTTGATGTATGAATGTGTCCTATGGTGTGACATAAGAACGTAATATGAATGTAATGTAAATGTAAAATGTAATGTAATTAAAAAAAATTATAATAATAATAATAAATAAAATTGCATCTAACATTAAAGATAAACTTTTCTCTAAAAAAAGAATAATAATAATAATTATACTTAAAATAAGTATAATAAAATTTTTTGTTAAGTTTATATATTTATTTTCCTATATTTTTGTTACACCATAGTACATGGTCCACTTTCTATTTGTCAACTCACCATATATTTTATTTATGTTTAGACTATTAAAGTTGTACAAATATAACAGTACTATTATAAAATAAAGTATTAAAGTTTATAGAAAAAGGAGAAAGAAAGAAAGATGTATTGTCTTCATGGTAAACAAATAAAAAAAACAAGTTGTAAAAATTAATATATCAATAAATAGAGTTTATAAAGATAGATTACCTCCTGTAAACAAATGTAAAAACATTTGGAAAAAAAAAATAAGGAAATATTTTTTTATATAATTAATTAATCAATAAATAAGAAAGAAAGAGATCTGAGCTTTACTGTTGCCACCTTCACAACTTATTTAAAAACAGATTTTATATATATAGAGAAAAAGCAAGAAAGAAAGAAATAAAGAAAGAGAGAAAGAAAGAAAGAAAGAAAGAAGGAAAGAAAGAAAGAAAACATAACAACTACAAATAAAATTAGCTAAAATAAATAAATTGTTTATACAGAAGGAAAGAGATTTACATTTACAATTTACTATGACTTTTGCTTCAATAAACTCCAAATTTGCTGCTTTATTTATAGTTAGTAAGGTAGTTGTTAATTTTACAGTATGTGTAAGGTAAGGGTAATGCAGAATTAATATGTGCGTTATAAGTGCCAACAGACAGTCAATATGTTAGTAATATGCATGCTAATGAGCAACTAGTTAATCTTAAGAATCGGTCGCCAGTATTTATCCATTTCAGAGATGCCGATGCCTCACAACTTTTCCACTCGAAATGTTCAGCTCTTCTGCTTCCGTGAGGCCTCTAGGTGTCAGTTTGGCTTTGATATAATCTACAGTTGCTACAATAAAACAAAAGCCAACCATAACTAGGTCATCTCTTGATATGGACAATATCCCTCATCAAAATCGCTCACAACAGACAAGTCACAGGAGGGAAGGAGAAACACATTTTAAAAGTATGCAGCGAATCTAGTTCATGACAAACAATCATGTTTGTCTGCTTGACAGCTGCTTTTTGTTGTGATAATTACATTTAAGCTTCATTTTCTCCTCATACTATGAATAGTCATGTTTGTACAGGACGGACCTGTGAGGGCTAGTAAAATATATATAAAAAAAACGCCATACCTTTTTCTTCTCTGCTACAGAAAGATAAATACCCGGAGGGAGTGCTTTGTACCTGGGAAAAGTAACACATGCACTCTGAGCAGGCTGTGGTAGAGTTTGATTCATGCTTTTCTGATGTTCTCATTCTTCAAATGCCACTTCAAATGCGCCTCGCATCTCAACTTGTCATAATATTTATATTATGTCTGCTTTGCTTTCTGCTCCGCGCAGTTTTCTATGCCCTTTCCCCAGCAGCATGCACGACATCTCAATATCAAGCCTCGATGCAGAAATGACCCAATAAGCTATGCAGAAATCACTGAGCAGAAAATTCTAGTGAGGCCTACCTTGGCAAATCCGGAAATTGAAGACCTAAACAAAATGCAATGTCAAAGCCTCCTCGGGTGCGGCTCAGGTTTACCTCCGAGCCTGGGATTACACTCTTTTCTGCAGCTGTTTCCTGGGCTTGGTCACGGTCTCTCCCTCTCGCACGAGTGGGTTGAGAGGGGCCGAAGCCCCGATGTTGACATTGCCCCAGGCCATCCACTTCATCTCAGCCCCTCAGCCATGGGAATCTGACATCCTAAATCAAGCGTGCCGTGTAAATCT
This sequence comes from Enteromius treurensis, assembly GCA_032275025.1. Taxonomy (NCBI): domain Eukaryota; kingdom Metazoa; phylum Chordata; class Actinopteri; order Cypriniformes; family Cyprinidae; genus Enteromius; species Enteromius treurensis. The sequence goes on along the minus strand of JAUCMU010000027.1, from coordinate 6,205,403 downwards.
CTGCAGCGACGCTGACTGTTTTGTTTGAATGTTTGCTTCAGACTGCCTGCATCCCCGGCCAGTGGTATAATGACTCCGGTCTTGCTCTCTACAGGAAATGTTGGATGCTTCCAGGGATCTGGCTGAAACGAGGGGAAGGGATTGTTCATTTCCCTGCAGAGGGTCTGGGGCACGACTTCAACACAAGTGCTGAAATTTCCTCTAAGCAGAGCTTAGATGCTCCCATCCAGTTTCCCCGCACATCCTTGCATACTAACTCGGACTCACATGCCACAGTGATTTATGGACGAGAAGAGAAAATAAAATAAATGGTCAGCGTGTGTTCTTTTTCACCAACAAATAAGGTGCTGAAAGGTAGCAGCCAATCCTCAATGGATGGCCTTATTGGACCTGGAACAACTGATCTATCAACTAATCAGATTGTGAGTTTAAGGCAAGGTTGGGCAATTATGGTTTCTTGGCATCCTGAGCACCTGAGAGTGGCCCTGGTTTAAGGGTAAAGGTTAGGCCGGGATTAGATCTTAAACAACATAATTCAACTTTAATCTTCTCTCCAATTGTAGCTGGTTGTTATTGGTTGAGAGTTTATTTGTTGCTTACGAAGGTATTTCTAAGACCTCAAAAAACAAGGAAGTTGGTCAAATCCCTCAAAATACTCAACAATCATTTGTTGAATCAGAGTTCAATTTTGCTTTAAATGTATATTTGGTTTGAGGTCAAAAACCTGCGTGCATTAGATGCCTCTGTATACTACTGGACGAATCTACAACCAATCAGACCACTCATTCCGATGACGTATGCGTAACGACTGAACCTGAAGCCACCGTAACCAATTGTAGCTAGCATCATTAAAGCAGTAGGAAAATGTCTTTACTTACTTTAATTACTTCTGCTACGTTTTCAAAGAAAACCTGTCATGAAAATTTCTCAAAAGAGCTGCAACAGCAGAGTCGAACGATTGTTGCTGCTCGGTACACGCCATGTTTGAAAGCCAGTATCGATTCCGGTCACAGAACCACTGCGTCATCGCGTTACACCCGTCTCTGCTCGTTTCTCATTGGTTCCCATATTTTGGGAACAGAAATGCTCTAAAACGGCAGCCTGGCCAGACTGACTTTGCTCGCAAAATAGAATGTAGTGTCACAGGAAGTATGGGCGGGCCCAGGCTAATGAATATCTGCAGTTTTTAGGTCAAATGAACACTATAGGTATTTAAACTCTGATTTCGAAACAATTCAACTTTCTGCGAGATTTCAACACTGATACTCTTAGCGTCACATACTGAATATAGCTACACTTTGCAGGTTTTTAACGCAGCAGGTTTTCTCAATGCTATCTCAGAACCAAATCGTACAAAAATTATGAGGTTACTAATTAATCCGAATGAGTCAACCTAGTCTAGCGGCAGTTTGTACATATATTACCAGGTGGCTAATTCGTACAAATCGGTGTTGCAGAAACGTCTCTACAAGCACAAATATTTTTAATGAGTCTTGGTTGGTATAATTTTATCGGTTATGACAGACTGAATAAACCTATATTCTCTCAAATATGCCAAATGTGTGACAGAGGATTTCTAGAAATGAATCAAGCCATCTAGTGTAGCTGCTGTAATCGATGCATGCTGTTTTGTTTTAATAATTCACTTCATACTGCTTGTATCACATGCCAGGACTATAACAACTGGATGTTGGATTCTGCAACGAAGGGAAGAGACTGTTGATTTCCCTACAGAGGGTCTGCGGCACTCCTTCGGTACAAGTGGTGAAATTTCCCCTAAGCAGAGACCAGCTACTTCTGTCCTGTTCCATTCGCATGCAGATGCGAACGATCGGACTCATGTGTCGAACTGATTTATGGACATGTGGATGAGGGGAGAAAATCAAACGAATGGTCAGCATATGTTCTTTATTTATCACCAACAAGAGTGAAAAATGAGCTCATCCTTTCCTCAACTCACTCCCTGAGTTGCTCTGTCTGGGAGCATCTGGAATGGGTTAGAGTTACTCCATACAGAGAAAGAACAGGAAAGCCGAAAGCAGGTCTTTAGTAAATTGTGGCTCTGGGTGAGGACTGGCCTCACGCAGTTATCACTCGCCGGTGTCTAATTCAACCATCTGTTTCACTGACGTCCCACTGTCTCAAAAATCGTTCCTGATGACTGTACCAGAAACAGTGGAGGTGTAACTAGCTCTCTTGAGAGGAACCATTTTGAATCATATTGGAATACAGTATCCAAGACTAAGGCATTCAAGTCAAACTTTGAAATTACTCACTTTGAACATTTAACTTTCAACAAATCGTAAGACCTGTACATACAGCGATAGCAATATACGGTATCTCTACTGCAACCCGGGATATCCAATCCAGCCCCTGGAGGCTGACAGATTTTAGCTCCAATCTTAATTAAACACACCTTAACTGTTTAATTGAGGTCTTTAGGATTGCTTGTCAGCGTAGGTGGTACATTTGATAAAAACTTGTCTCATAACTATTAGAAAATAAATGGTACTTATGCAATTCAGATTTGCTATATCTGGTGCAAAGTCATATTTTGCCTTCCAGCAGTTCTTGACTCTTCTCCCTTGGCCTCATGATATAAAACAGAGTATATTGGATGCACACTTACAGTATGAATCTCAGTGGAAGTAACAGTCATCTGTGTGCTTTTTGCCTACTGTTTTATGAACACTGTGAATTTGGACAATCTATTCATATCATGCACTGCTTTTTGTCAAACTATACAGTAGGGAACGTCGGCATGTTAAGACTCTGGACTATAAACAGGGGCCATGAAGCAGGTTAGAACCAACTCTACAGGAAGGTGGTCCTCGAAGACTAGACACCCCTGTCCCAACCCCAAACCTAATCCTAACCTTAACCATTTTTAGTTAGATACTATAATTTTACCAAGAAAGATGTGTGCCTTGATCCTCATCCTGGTTGATTCTAGAATTGTAGTTAGGTGCCAAGGTTAGATTTAGAGTTATGCAAAGACTCTGACCTGACAATATTCTTTCAGGTCAATAATGTTCCTCTGGGCAGTTAGAGGTAATTAATTGTTAAAGTTGCTCCAGCACTAATGAATCAAGTATTGGCTGGTTAGTTTTGAGGAATTAAACTCTGCTGATAGATTCCGTAACAACACCACTATGCTGACGGAAGCTAATCTTTTTGGAAGCTTATAAAAGTGTGAACTGGATTTATTTCCTGTTTGCAGCATTTGACATCAAGGCACCGTCAAGATATTTGCTTTTGGAAGGCCTTGGGACTGTGCACGTACTTGTAGTGCCACGAGCCAATCAGTGTTGTCAGGACCTCATGAGCATGCTTGACACCATTTTAGCGGCCAACTAAACTGCAATGACAGAGAGTATTACCGCAGGGGTATACTCCACATTCCTTCCAAAATCCCTAGCGTGTGACAGAGGCAATGAAATTACAAAATTAATTAAGATCCAGCAAAGAGATAATGGGATTACAGTACATTTGATGAAGATGGGCAAAAGTGCAAAATGAGATATTGTTGATACCGCTGCTATCAAGCGGTACAAAGCAAAAACAGCCCTGTGGGTTATATTAGGATGCTTTTGGCTCAGTCTGTTCGAGGGAGGAATGGGCTTGGCTGCAAACTCTGTGTGCCTCTCTTATCAGGTATATATGATCAGCACTTAACGCCACACCAAGGAGAATGGATGCTATTAATTTTAATAACTTTCTTTTCCTGCATGGATCTCTGTTGTCTCTGGTCTTTCCATGCACGCGTCTTGGCACGGTGCTCACACTGCAGGGAGGACTTTATTTTTGTTCATCTTTTCAAAACATGTTCAGCCTTTTTGCCTCTCTATTGACTTGAAAGTATAGAGGAGAAATGGAGCGGTGAAGAGGGGGATAATGATATATGTTGCAAGCTGGATTTGAACTCACATCACCCATATGAGCACCAACCATAAACAATATGTTTTAATACAAGTTTTAATGTAAAAACTGTTCTTTCAGCTTGACTAATGCCAAATGCGACTCAAGTGAAACAAAAGAACAAAGCAAACCCCCTCTACGTTCTGCTACCGTCCAAATGCAAAATTTTTTTGTTTCCAACACTGCTTTTTCCAAGCAAGAGGTGAACAGTTTATAATCACACACTGTGTTTGCGCGCCTCCAGTGTCCCAGCTTCGCTGAAATCAATAGGCATTATTTATATCACTGCGGACTCTCCAGTGCTCAGCTCAGATAAGGCATTGAAGACGCACAGCACAGCAGCCAGATCAACTTCCTGATTTATATACAGCATTCTGCACTACACTCCTAGAGCATTTAAAGCAGTAAATTCAACTTTCCTCTAAGATACTGCCTTTCCCATTTCTCAGCTCGCAGATATGCTTAGAAAGGAATACTAGCATACTGCGCTATTGCCTGTGTATATGGAATGCTTCCTTAAATCATATCACATTAAATGAACTGCAGAATGGTCCACCTAGCATCTCTTGAGGGCTGTGAAGTAAACAATGCAGGTTCAGTATTCCTCCATTGGATTTGCTGAGCCTGGATTTACAACATCCATTGTCTTTAACCCAGAATGCTCTCAAAATATTTCTGCATTCAAGCACAGGATTGACTACCTGCCCTAGAATCCTTTTCATATCAGATTCCCAACAGCTTTTTGAGAGAGTATTTGTTGATGCAGGACAAAAAGACACTGTGGTCTTGAAGGTTGACCTTCCGTTGGTTCAAAGGTCAGCTCCCTTGGGTCCATTAGTCAGGTAGATAGTTTGTGTTTGTTTGAGACAGCACAGAAGCGGTTTCCCAGGGCTAAAAGTGTGCATTGAATCATGGGAGAAGGAAAGGGGACGGAGATTTCACCTGTCTTTGGTTTTTGATATGGAATGATGTAAAGGAGCTCAATTTTTCTAAAATGTACATTTGTAGTACATTTTCCCCCTATCATGCTAAAATGGAAAAAGAGCACCAAATATGATGAATAGTAATAGTGTTGCTTCCTTAACTCATTTTCCAAGAATACTACTAAGCACACAACAGACCTCTTTGCTTGTTTAACTTTGTCATTTAGCTCTGAATTCCAGTTTAGTGCCTCAAAAGTCCTGTTGTTTTTAAAGGGGCTCTCTAGCAGTCCTTTGAATGTGGGTGGTTGTAAATCTTTTGGCCTATAAGAGGAGCCCTAACATTACATTCCCATATTCTCGTTCTCTTCACTGCTCTCTGTGCCCCGAGGTACAAGCATTCAGACTGTTCCTCGTCTTTGACCAGAAAACCTCAAAGAACGATTCTCCACTTTATGGATTCTTTAATGGAATGTCTACGATAAAGTATTATTTATGGACCGTCAATCACATGTGACAATGATGCGTCTGATATTTTGAGGCTAGAAGGTCAGGTCAGACTTAAGAAAACATTAAAAGAGCTTTAGCTATGTGCCTTTTGTCTTACGGACTGAGCGTGGCCATCTGGAGAAAAGACTCTTTCTAAGAGTCTATTGTACCCTTGACCCCACACCGCCTGAGGTTAGATGCACACTACTGAGGCATGAAGTCTGGCCAACCACCGGTGTCAGCTAGTAATACTAGTAGTATTTGGTTTGTCGCACAATGGGACATTGGTCTTTCTCCACACTTGAGGTTGTCAATAAACTTGTTAGGCTGGAGATGAAGGTCGGTTGTATTGACTGTTTTTGTGAATTGGATTAAAACACTGTACATGAGGGGCACATCAGGCACAGACGTAATTCTCAAATGTATAATATACATGCAACAGCGCTATGCTAACAATGGCTCAATTCATTATGAACCTGCTGAAAGCTAGGAGTCAACACAGCTGAATTTGCTACGAGTCAGCCACACAGTGATTAATTACTTTGCCACTATACAGCGGGATAACGACTCAACATTGCACAACTCTACAAGTGTTACATACATTTCAACAGTCAAAAGACACAGTTCCACCCAACTGAAAAATCCACCTGTAACATGAATTAATGACTTTGTTTCATTTTCTTTCTTTGAACTCTTTAACGCTATGCGAACCATGATATACAGTATGGGCAAGTGTGTAAGGGCCAGATGAACCTGAACATTTTAAAAGTTTGCAAATATGATTCGATATAATGTATTATATAATAATACATGTAATGTATTATATATAATATAATGTATTATATAATATTTTTCAGTCAACTTTTAACTATAAATAATAATAAAAATAAATTCCTATATATAAATAATTAAATAAACAGTGGTTAATAGGACAAAATCTCAAACAATTGTCAACCATAAAAGTTGAGCTCATACCCTTCGTCGAAAATTTAAAATGGTAATGATTGAAACAAAATACTGAAATTGGACGTTACTTTTGTAGTTGTTACTGTCCTGAATAAGCTACTTCAACAACAGATGTTTACATATACTTCACAGGACAAAATAATAACTGAATTTATACAAAAATGATCCCATTCAAAAGTTTACATACCCTTGAATCTTAATACTAATCTTAATTTCCTGTTATAGGATAGGTTTAGGATTAGTATAATAAGTTCACATATACTTCTACATATACAAATAATCAGTATGTTGTATGTTGTGGACCTATCAAAATGAAGTGTTAGAAGATATTAAGCAGTCTAACACTACTCTGATGGCCACTAGTTGGCATGTACTGCATTACTTTGTATTCTAGGAATGTGTGTATTAATGTGGCTTCTGAAGTCCAGTACTAAATGAAAAAAATGTGATCGTTAAACAAAATGAGAATATATGATGATGATGATGATGATGATGAAGGATTAATCATCAGCACCTAATGCATTGTGTTGCCTTCCTTCCTATCATACAATCACTGCAAGAAAGGGTTCAAATGTGCAAAATATGCTGGAAAACCAAAGAATGTGCAGGGGCTAGAGGATTTTTCTGAAGAACAGCAGGCAGATGAACAGCTTAGGACCAACAAGGGACTCATAAACAACCAGCACAAAACATAAAGACAGTCGTGGATCATCCAGGAAACGACACATAGCATTACAACAATTTAAGGCCATGTAAACTTTTGAATCTGGCTACTTTTATAAATTCTGCAAGTGGTGGAAACATATACAGTGTACGCTGCTATAACTGTATATTTATACACCCACACACACTGCATACTATGTAATATCTGAAAAAAAAAGACAAATTTAATGATAATGATGAATAAATTTAACACACAATATTTGTAGCTGATCTTAGTAAAGCTTCTCATTGATTTAACCTAATGTAGTCAAGCTGAACATATTTAACAACATTTTACACTTAAAAGCCAGACTAAGAAGCAATCAAAAACGTAACAGTTTAAGTTGCCTGACAAAACATTTATTACCTGATTGTGTAAAAAAAGAGACATAGTAATAATCCAGCCATGCGATGTGTAATTATCTCCACTGCACTCTGCTCACTGTACAGCTCATTACGAAAGCAGAAAAAACTGCTTTATCAACCATCTAGCTCGGTTAAATGAGAGCTATTTTTATCTAATACACACTGTGATGATGGTGCAACTGTAATTTCTCTTTGTTCCTTACCCCCTTCAGTGCAAGGGGAGTTTATGCCACATTCGCACTTTGTGAAACGGCCCGGGCTCTATCTAAAATCCCTTTCTTCAGTTTTAGCTGGCTGCACAAACCTTCGTTTGTTTTGCTGATTTATGCGCTGCCGAAACCGGTTTCAAAAGTATACATTTGGCAACTGCAGATTGTGTTCTGGGCTGGTGTTTGTAAATGTAAATGAAGTAGATGTGGATTACTGGGTTAAGATGGTGGCTTCCGCTGGTGAGGGGGTTGGTGTGGGTAGATCCATAAAGAGACTCTCAATGCCAAACAAAGCTTTCAATCAAGAGCTCTTTAAAGCTTTTTTCTTTAAACGGCAGCAATACAATCTAATTTTCATATCATCATTTAGACAACTGACAACAGTGTTGAGGAGAAACTAACTAAATAAACCTGTCATCATTTACTCACTCTCATATCTTTCAAACTTGTTTAACTTTTTTCTTGCGCAAACTTAACGAAGATGTTTTGAAGAATGTTAGGGATGCCACTGACTTTTATTTTATGGAAAACAAAGGGGTACAAGGGAGATAAGATAAAATTGATGGCTAATTGATAATTAATTCGCTAAATCGCTATGTTATTCATGCCAGGCCAGTAGATGGCGGTGTCACTTTGTAAAGAAACGCTACTGAATGTGCCAACTCACATACTTATAGACGGAACACAAAATGAACACAACGTTACTGCTTTCACAAATTAGCTTTTTTTTTTTGGGAACGATAACAATAATAAATAAATACATAAATAAATAAAGCAAATAAAAAGTTTTCTAGCAACCTACTCCTCCTCCTCCCCACCCATATACTGAAAGTCAGTGTTAACGAAAAATATGTTCTACGACTTTGATGCTAGTAATGACAAGATGAGAAAATCTGAAAAGACTTTTGAAAAAAGGATACATTTTGGCATTGTTGCCATTATTTTTAAGTACAAGGACGGGAACTGCTCAGCAAAAAAATAAATTACGATTATTCACGACTATTCTGGAAAAAAATGAAGTAGAATTTGCTGTCTGTTAATTTACGTTTATTCAGTTATTTTATAATATAATTCGTACAATTTGATTTGTATGGAAACGTATGATATAGAACAAGACATATAGAAATTAATGTGAAGGTCCAGCCCTAAACATAGTATATACTGTATATATATATATATATATATATATGTTTGTTTTTTTTGTTTTTTTTTGTTTACTGTATGTTAAATTAGCTAGTTCCTAATCACAATCACAAATCCCGACAAACATTGTAGAGGTTTAGCAGTAAAGCCTCCTTTATCACAAATGCATAAAGTCATATCAAAATGCTACCATCCATCCTTGATAAACCGATCACGCTGTAGGATGTTGCTCTGTTTTTGTTGGTTTCTGGGTGCACGTTTGAATTATCTATCTGTGCATTCCCTGCTCTATTGTTCTTTTCTACATGTGGTTCTCCTCGTCCTCCTCTCTATCATACCAAGGGTCTAGTTCTTCATCTCCCCCTGTTTCTCTCTCCTCCCTCCTTCTCTGGTGAGCACAAGATATCTGGCTGTCGCCCAATTTGCCGGTGCTGTGTCGTAATTGCTTTTTGTTGGTGAAAAAAAAAACAGATAAAAATTGATTCCTTGCGGTGCCTCCCACTATCCTACTTTCCCCGTCTCTCTTTTCTAAATATGTGAAGGGCAGTTGTCTGAAGAGAACTCATCAGCGATGCAGTCGTTTTCCGGCTGTTTACTTTTAATTTTTCACACATGCACTGTTATAGACTTTCTGCCTTCCCTTTCCTCTTCGCCTCTGATTTCTGCTGCTCATTTCTTGCTGCCTTTCTTACCCAAAGCTACTGAAGAATCTCAAAAACTGGCAATTTCACAATCCTCTCCTTTAATAGGAGGGTAGCGTATTTGTTTCCAGTTGCTGAGCGAGATGGATGATGCTGGAATTTTGCTTAATTGGGAACAGACTTATTATGGCTGAAGTCGAAATATTACACAGCTGCCAATCATAAGTCATGCGACCCAAAACCATACATGTATTTCTCAGTGCTTTTATTATCCTGACATTAAGTATGCAAATTTGAAAAAAATTCTTTTAGTCAAGTAATTCCGAAGCCATATGGTTTTATTTATTGCTCTAAAATAGAGATTTAGCAGAATGTTTACACCTGCTCTTTCCCAATAGAAGTGAATGAAAATGGATGCTAAAAAAAAAGCTAAAAAAAAAATGTATATGACTTACACAGAGTAAATAATAATAATAATAATAATAATAATAATATATATATATATATATATATATATATATATAAACCCACATACGTTCATGGGTAAAGATAGAAGCATGTGGGTTATGCCATGCGTCAACCTACCAACTGCCATTGAGGTAAATGGATGTATTTTCCAGATGTTTTCGACTCCACTGGTTAAACCAAACATGGCAAGTTTGAATATGCAAAAAAAAAAAAAAAAAAACACTCATAGGGGTTTAAAATGACCTGAAGGTGAACTCAGTGATCTCAATACTTTGTAAAACATCACCCAAAGTACTCGATTCTTGGCCACCTTTGGCCTTACAGTGCTCTCTACGCTTAGTTGCATCCGTTTCAAACCAGACTCTCCAAACTTAACATACATTTCAAAGTCCCGCTTACTAAAACTGTAAATATCCACCCTCTGATATAAATCACTTTGTACTCCATCTAAAAAAGGTTGCTGCTTTTGGCCTTGCAGTGCTCTCTACGCTTAGTTGTGTCAGTTTCAAACCAGACTTCCCAAACTTAACACATTTCAAAGTCCCACACTACTTACTGATATTGTAAATATCCACTCTCTAGTATAAATCACTTTGTATGTTGAACTGCATCTGAAACACATGTGTGATCTTTTGGCCCCTCGTATTAAGAGGACCCCTTCATAAGACTCCAGCTCGCTTTCATGAGCCTATATGTTGGGATCAGAGTTAGCCGGAGGGAAGGGGAGTTTTCTTATCTGATAATAAGTTGCTTGTCATCAGGCTGTCAACGAAATCTTCTTTCTCTTCGACTCACACGTCATGTTCCACTTCAATACCACATGAAATCCGGCACACACATGCCCCAGCGATACATCATGATGTGTTTACACTGGAATCCAAGAGTCACACCGTCTCAGTATCAATCACGCTTAGTGAAACTCACTTAAGCGGAGACTTATCGTTTAACTTCCACATTTTCAATTTAGGCTTAATTGGCCGGTGTATATTTTGGTCGGAGGCCAACGAGCGCATTTGGGAGGGGAGTATTTTTTCACGAAAAGTACTTGTGTCAACAATGGCTCGGTAACAGCCCCGCCAAAGTCACCTTGACAGCTGGTCCAACAATGCGGTTGTTGATTTCATACTAAATTTAATTTGGACGGTTGCGTTGTGGTTGGCCCGCTTCGACTTTAGCCGCCCGCCGCTGGTTTGGTCCCGTCCCAGCAGTATGGAAATAAACAGTCGGCCTCTCTCTGTATGTTTATTGTCTTTGCACAGTTGTTTACTTTTTTAGGCCCGTTTTTGTTCTCTGTTGGTCAAATCTCTTATGTATCCACTCTACGTTGTTGATGAGTTTTAATTTGCTTTTCCCAAGAACATTCCCCTCTTGTCCTCTCACCCTGGATCAACAAAGATTAGTGATTTACCTCCAAAGCACACAAACTGCACACCCAAGGTGACTGGAGAGCTTTTCTCTGTGTTTGGAAAGGAATTTTAAAATATCTGGGTAAGGCAGTTTCGCATTAGTGTACTTTTTCCAAGCTCGCAGAACAAGCATGTTCATCAAATCAATTGTCGATAGACTTTGCGGTATTAAAGATTTATTTTGTGTCAGGCTTGTTTGCCTATATAGTAAAGATGGCAATTTACAATTCAGCAGTTTTGCACATTAACATATGGCTAACCATGCAATTAAATAACATATATATTTATATATATTAAGAAAAAAACTCAATCAGGGGCCTGTTCCATAAAACATGTTTATCAAATAAGCCAGGCTTATTTCAGTTAGTCTGTCTTATTTTGAGCCCAATCAACTGAATAAGTCAGACTAACTGTAATAAACCTTGCTTATTTGATAAACTTGTTTTATGGAACAGGCCACAGGTTAAATAAATAAGTAAATAAATGTTTTTTTTTCTTTCTTTTTTTCTTTTTTTTACTCTGATGTAGTTAAGTTTAATTCTATGTAAATTGAGCTATTAGTTGTCACAGTATTACTATTTTCTAATATACATTATCCATATTATATATATATATATATACATACAGTGTATTTTCCCCCTTATGTACAAACAAACAAATAAGCAAATTAATAAATCAATAAATAGGCATTTTAAGTAGGTATTTCCATTTCAGTCATTACCACTATTTAGTGTGGTCTGATGTTATAGTACTTAACATTTACTATATTATTATTATTTATTTAATTATTTATAATTTTTTTGCTCTGACTTTCAACACCATCACATTCAACCCTTAATGCAACAGCACTGACAAAAATCATGTTAGATTTTTTTATTATTTTTATTATTGATTTTTAAATGTGTCATTTAGTGTTATTTTAATATTATTCACGTATTACTTATTATTAAAATATTAGTTGTATACTATCTGTATACATTTAAAGTATGTAAAATAAGTGTTTTAGTAATTACTTATTTAGCATTTTGTTATTTTGTAATTAAGGTTTATGTTTTTTATATTTGGCTTTATTTTTTCTTTCATTTTAGTTTTTAGTAATTTCAATACAACTTATTTTATTTCCAAATGTTGTCTATAATACTTGTGTTTTATTATTAAACTTTTTTATATGTCTGTTCCAAAATTTAAACAAACAAGTAAATAAATAAATACATAATAGCATACATGTACATCGGTTTGACTGACATCAAATTATTTACTACATTAATTTTATCATAGGCTAGATAATCACAAAGTTACATAGACTGAGCTGTAAATTTCATATAGAATAGATGTATTACTGTTTTTACTTTCCTTTTCAACATGGTTGCAAAGGCCTGGGCTTTTGAATACACCTACTGTATAAAGAACAGATATAGGTGTTAAGGAGGCAGTCACTTGCGATCTGTCTCACATTCAGGTGTATTCTGTAATAAATGCAATAGGACATTTATCTCCCCAGTACATAGTGTTTTATGCTTTCTTACTTTCCTTCTTTTCACACATATAATACAGAGGCAAATGTGTGATGGCCTGAATAACAAACTCTTTACTCAGTGGTTTCAATGAGAATTTCAAGGACTAATATTCATATTATTCACAATTTTTTTGAAATGCCGCAGTGTAATCATTAATCGCTTTGGTGCAGTGCTTCATTCATTAAGTCTGAAAAATGAATCAGCAATTTTTGTGTCCGTGGCAATTTTATCAAATGTGGGAGAAAAAAAAAAAAAAACATCAGCAAATTTCTTTGATTTTTTAATTTATTTTTTTCATAGTGCTTAAATTCAAGGCTACTATTTTTGTGGTGCTCAGAGAAGGCTATTGATTTCATTAAGAGAACATAGAGAGTGGATTATTGGATGATAACTGCTTCGTAGTAAGTCAACAACAGATCAATACCAAATTGTATTATACCTTGTTTGTTCATGTTCATGAATGCACCACAGATGCTCGGCAGAAACGTAAGGAGGGCTTCTGGCTCACAGAC
>JAUCMU010000027.1:6172669-6184080 GCA_032275025.1 Enteromius treurensis | reverse complement strand
AGACTCAAAGCTTGAACCAAAACTAACGTGGACAGTGCTTTTGTAAGCGAATCGGGCACACCTCTACGTAGTGAACTCCAGCATTGCATAAAGCATAACACTGCGTTAAGCCATCGTTTATCATTACTTAGGCCACATTTACACATAGCAGGGTATTCAGAGAAATTAACAATTCCTCCGCTCCATTTTCAATAATAACATTGTGCACACAACATCGTTTAAAAAAAACCTTGTCCTTTATATCAACCCGCATAATTATGCCGTCGAGTGCAATAATAACCATGCCAAACCTATGTAACGTTAAATAGGTTCACATGACGTTAAGCATTTTCTGGCGCATAATCAAACCTGCGTCTTCCCCCCTTCGTGTAAATGGAGCTAATGATGAGACAGACAGACATTCAAGCTGCATCACAGTATTAGACTACATTAGGCCCACAGCCGAACAACAGCCGGTTACCAAGACGTGCATTGTTGTTACACAACTTCATGTACGCAAATACGATCGCAAGAAAATACAATCATCAATACTTACAAGTAGAAGTTCAGAGGAGCAAGCCGGTACAAATAAACTGCATGACACACTGCATGAACGATCATGTTTGAAAAAGCATAATAGGGGCACTTTAACTATTGGACTTGAGTGGCATGGATTTCTTGTGTATTATTGTAATGTTTTTATCAGCTGTTTGGACTCTTATTCTGACGCACCCATTCATATCATGCTGAGACACTGATGCAATTGCTCCAAATCTAACGACGAAACAAATGTCTGAGGGTGAGTTAACTACAAATTCTAATGTTGGGTGAACTATTCCTTAAAGTGCCTTGAAAAATGTCAAAGAAACCTTGAATGCACTGTAAGTTGCTTTAAATCTTCCGCAGCTGTGTTTAATAACATCTACTGTAAGTTGTGTGAGAGGGTGTTTTGGAGAGCGTGAGCATCCATCAGCATTTAAATATGATGTCTAAGTTAACATTCTACACGTTTCTCATTAAGCGCGGACTCTAAATCTAAATTAAACATGCAGATGGAGTAAATCGTGCATGTGCCATCGTTCGTCTTTGTCAGCATCCACACCATTAAAATCTCAATAAGGCTTACGGCCTGCGGGTCTGTGCAGGCCCTCCTTGGCCAAAGAGCATGTCTAATCCCGCACAACCTCGCTGTCGCTTCTGGATTTTGTTTAAGCCAAGCTTGATGAAGTGCTTAGCGCTTTGCACAATAGAAAAACATCTTTAAAAGCCGTCAGCTCAAACTTTCTGCTTTTAAAAGTGCTTAAGAAAGTTTTGAAATGCCTCAAAGAATCAGAAACGGGATAAGAGACCATCTCCATCTCTAGCTCCACATGCTCCATGTGTCAATATATTCAGCTTTATGTGCAGTATTTCACATATTTTCTTGGTTCCACTGTGAATTCTGTGCAGCTGTCGTTGTCTATATATCTACGCAGAATACAGTTTGAGTTTCTGACCCCTGGAGAGTGTCTCATCACGGCTCCGGAGGACACAGCAGGCTCTCTGGAGTGTGTTGAGAAATGTTAACTCATTCAGTAGACTTTTTATATTTCTATTTTATTTTTAGGAAGTTGATGTGAAATGCTTGAGTTGACATCCAATGCTCTGTTTAAACTGTTTTAAACTGCAATTTGTTAATTCTTTTATAATTATTACGCATGCAGCTTTTATGAGCTCATATTAATGAGAGACTACATGGCATAGTAGTACTGTACTTTAAAAAAATAATTCGTCACGCTGCAGGAGCACTTAAATGAATTAAGGCAAAAAAAAAGGTATTCTAGAGTGGTGGAAAAATGTTAAAGGAAGTGGTGAGCTGAGTCTAAAATAGGCTACTACTTTGTGATTTTTCAAGTTGTATGTAGGTAAAAAAGTAATTTATTATGATTATTTTATTATTATTATTATTATTATTATTTTGCGTTATAGTACATTTTTTGCATATTTTGTGTAAATATTATATATTTTTAAAAACTTTTCATACAATATTTACACACGCACACACACACATGGGTCATTTATACAGTGACTTTTCTGTCTTCTGTCTCTATTTATAAGAAATATACTATTTGCAGTTCATAATTTTATATACATTATTTATATTTTATTTTAATTGATATAGATACGTTCAATGTTATCATGTCCAAAGTAATCAACTTCCACTGGAAATGTAAATCATGAAATGATGAAAAAAAAATAAAAAAAAATAAAATAATAATAATAATAATAATTATATTATAGACAAGGCTAAATACATATAAATCTACTCATAGATATAAATGTAAAAAAAAAAATAATAATAAAATAAAAAAAATATAACCAGTATATAAATAAATATATATATATATATATATATATATTCAAAATAAAATAAATAGTAGAGGTTAGCAAACAAACAAACAAACAATAAATAAAACCTGTCAAGTTGATTAATTGTGAATAATCACATTCAAAATAATTGTGTTATCATAACATATATCTGTGTAATCTACATAGTCAAATAAATACTTTTTATTATACTTTTTTTTTTTTTTCAGGTAGTTTTTAATATTTCTTAAGTGAAAACAGAAAACAAAAAATAACTTAAAAAATAACTTAAAAAAACAAAAAAAAACAATCATGATTTACATTATTTACATTACATTATATACATGATTGACATTGAAACTGCAAATAGTATAGTGATAAATGAAGCACAGCTAAACATGGAAGTAATTTTCAAACCTAAATCTGATGTGAGATCTGCACAGGGAAGTATTTCGCCCTCATGTGACATTTCCAATTGTGTGGATTCTTATCCTGACTCGTGAAAATTCACTACGCAACAATAAATGTGACCACACACTGTGCCGTCTACCATTTTATATCAGTTCAACTGATCAGAAATCTTCTTTGTTTGGCATTCAAGACTTTTAATTTGTACAGAAGTGCCCTTCTTCTCCACTCTTAGAAGAACCGCTGGAAGAGTTAAGATGAAATCCACCGTCCGCTCGTAGATACTGTAAGAGTGAAACCCTGCTTCGGCGTTGCCTCAGTAAGGTGAAGCCAGAGCATTTCCATACTTTCATCACAGATAAAGCCACCAATCCATCAATGGGCCACATAATGACAGCTGATGATTACATAGCTTATACGTCGCCCCAAACTCCTGCAGGGTGTAACATGAAGAGAGGGATGCTGGGATTAGCAGAAGAAGGGAAACAAAGAGGAATCTATCCACAATCCCGTCGTCACACGCGTCTTTGGAACTCCACAAGAGAAAACCAGATTCACATTCCTGGGATGTTAAATAGAAGATGGTGCTGGTCCTCAGGAGCTCTAAAGCAGCTCTGTAACAAAGATGTGTGTGCTGATACATGAAGACAGCAAAACACGGGTCACATAGGCCCAGAGAGAGAGCCCAGTGGCTGCATGCAAGAAGCTTTTGTGTGTCTGGTTTGGATTTCGAATTCATTACCATCAGAAATCCAAGAGTATATCTGGATTAAAATGGGCTAATTTGATCATCACCAGTAGGAATTTTCCAATAGACAATCCAGAAGGATAAAAATGCAACTGATGCTTTTCCAGCCTGATCTCACAGCAATTTTTACGTATTTTTACAAGTTGTGACTTTGTGTTGATTTGTATGAATAACCTACACCTAACCCACCCTTAAACCTACCCATTACTGGGGTTTTGGACAAATCCTACAAAATTGTACAAGTGAGGTTATTCGAATTTGTACAAATTAGCCACCTCGTAAAATACGTACGTATTGGTCGTGAGACAGTGTTGGCTTTTCACATGAAACATAACATTATTGCAATCAATTTATGTGTTTTATTCATTAGAATAAATACGTTTCTCTGAAATTGCCTGTGGATCCGTAATACACTTTTATTAAACCCTGTGGGCTCTCGACATCCATTTTGAAAACCATTGCTTACAAAGCTATCGTATGGTTTCAGAAGACCTGGAATATAGTTCATGAGTCATATGGAGCTGTTTTATAGTACTTTTTATGGCCTTTTGATTGAAAGCCTGTTTTCACAATATGTTTTCACGGTATGGAGTGTGTTTGTTTATTATTTATTTTTATTTATTTGTTGTTCTTAGTTTTTTATTTGGTATTATTTCAGTTTTTGTTATAATTTTTTTTTTATTTTGCAATTTGTCATTTTTGTGTTTGGTTTTCTTTCAATTTTGTTTTGTTTCTCTTTTTTTTTACTTATTTTTAATTTTGTGTGTTTTTGTTTTGTTTTGCAGTTTGTTTGTTTTTTGTTCTTTGTGGGGTTTTTTTTTAGGTGTTTTGTTGTCTTTTTTTCAGTTTTTATAACATTAAATATCATCTTTTGTGTTTCATGTATGAACATACGTCACACTGATTTGAAACAACACAGCTCTGAATAAATGTTTTTATTATTTTATTTTATTTTATGTACTATGTAAATGTACCATCCCTTGCATTAGTCTCTGGCCCACATGCTTTGGAAGTTCTCCATGTGACTCATTTTGTCAACAAACTTTGGTGAAGAATTTCACTCTCTGCTGAACCAGATGTGTGTGTGACAAACAGAACTTTGAACTTTATTCATCATTCCCAGCTTGATATTCATAGTCATTCTGCTCTTGTCTTTGACTCAGGGGCACAGAGAGATCCATATGAAGATCCTCTTATCTGTGTCCTGAATCCCCACATATACAGTGTCTCGTTTAAACTGTTGCGTGTCTTGGTACAGCAGACATCAGGCTTGTGAAGTCATCATTTCCTCCGGTGCATGGTTCCCGTGTGTGTGGAGTCAGCTCACAGTGCAAAGGGTCGACAGCCACTCAGAGGGTCCAGAGACATTGTCCAGAACTTGACTGACTTGAACATGCAGCTCCAGACTGCACTTCACACTTCATAAAGAGCAGAGAGGAAAACGCTCGGTCTGACAGGACCCTTTGTTTGGGTGTGACACAGTTCAGGGGCGACAGTGTGCACAGCACTGGGTGGTCTGCTACATTTCAAAATATTAGTAATCATATGTAATTATTAGTAACAATGTTGTACTTTATGTGCTAAAATATTATGAAAAATATTTACATAAATGAGGAAAAACAACAACAAAAACAATATGTATATATATATATATATATATATAAATGTTAATGTTTGCTGCTAAATATTCATTTTTGGTGCACTAACATATTAATAATAATAAATATGTTATAATAATAATAACATTAAAGCAATTAAATAGATGTAGTTGTTGTTGTTCTTGTAATTTATTTATAATTATTTATTAAAAGGTAAGTTTAAATATATTTAAATAAATATTTTCTGAATACGCATCATATACATAAAAATTTATTTAAATAAAAGTTCAACTAAAAGCAGCCATGAATGTGAAACAATAAAATACGAAGTGCATTAAAGTAAAAAATACTAATACATAAATTAGCCGGTATATACGGAAGACCAGAAGGGAAGCTCAGGTTAGAATTATATCAAGAGGTCAGAGTTCAGATGCTTTAAAGAGGTACAGACATGAAAAAAACACGTTGAAAATGAAGAATTGGAAAAGTGATCAGTGCGCTGTGACGAAGTACGTGAGCAGACATGTGTCGCTTTGGGAATCGTTCCTCACATGTATGGTTTTTATTGTCTGCTGCAGGCTTCATGTGTGCCGATGAGGCCTATGGGACAGATGCAGAGAAATATTCATCTCCTGTTATGTTTATTGCCCTTTTTTTCTGGGAGCCTTTCAAGATTTACTATGGTCCACATCTTGAAAGCTTTTTTATTGTTGCAATGTTAAGCCCAAATGAGCGTACCTCCTCCCCAGACGCGGCGTATATCACGAGCCTGACCTGAGCGTCTGTCCACAACACACTCATTCATCTGTAGCTCCAATATGCATATCATATTCAAGTACTCTTTCGCTCTTGGTTAATTATTTCTTGTTTGTTGGACACACACTTTTGACAGTACTGCATTCTTGAGCAGCAATGAATGTCCATGAATTGATGTTAGTACAGTTATTGGATTGATTTTTCTGATTTATTTCATAAAACAAAATAGCTGCTATGTTTATGGTGACGATAAATGGATACTGCATCCAAAATCACATGGAATTACATGACAGAAATATGGGTTTCGTTGTTTAAGTCTCAAAAAAAGAGAGATTCATATTTTGTAATAGTTGTTTGATTATTTAATCAGGAGTAAATATACATAAAAAAAGGCATGCCAATGTTTGTGGAAGAATACACAGCATTACCACGGTATTGTTGGAATACCACAATAACCAATCAAGCATATGGTTAAATAATAGGTATAGGTAAATAACACTATATTGAGATTAGAGCTTACTATAAGTATTGAGAAGCAAAACCATTCAGGACTATATGGGTGATTAGCAAGATTTTAAAAATATATACAATACACTGTAAAAAATGACCGTGATTTTAACAGTAAAAAAATGCTACGGTAAAAACCCGTTAAATGGTTAATGGTAAATTCCTGTTAAATTTACAGGGAAACACCGCAAACTGACATTCCCAGAATTCCCTGAAAATTTTGTTTGAATTTGATGTTTTCTTTGGAATATCTATGTTTCTTCTTAGATTTTTTTGTATCAGTTAAGTTTATTAGGGTTGTATATTACATGTAATGTTGTTAAATGAATGTTTATTGCACATTTTAGTTTAATATTGTAATGATCAGCTGGATGTGCCAGCCCTGTTCTGGATGGCACTCCAGCGCCCAGCGAACTCTCCATGTTTTATGTGTGTTTTCATGCCTGGACTTTCTTATCTATGAACTCATGTCTCCACCCCCTTGTATGCTGCCATAGTTGTTGATTCTATCTCCACCCACTGACCTAATTCTTATGTGTATTTACGTTCCGGTTGTCTGTGTGTGAATTTGCTTGGATGTACCTGTGTTTTTCCCCGTTTTCAAGCCATTTGTGTCTCTCCGTGTTTCCCTGTATTTCGTAGTTTGGATTTACCGTTGCCAACCCACGCTACCCTCTCTGGATTATTCTCTTGTCTCAGCCTCTGATGTTCCTGCTTGCCATTGTTTGACTCTGCCTGTTTTCGACGCTGTGTTTACTCTGTGTGACTTAAATAAAGCTTGCAAATGGATCAGCATTTTTCCTCGCGTCATCACTGTGACAAATATATCTTACCATGATGGTGTTTAGTGTTTGTGTGAATGACACTGAGCACCTTCTATATCTGTTACTATGTAAAAGCTATTTGTGATGGGCCTTGGTTCATCATGTAACTTGCTCATCACCACCTGCATTTGGTAGATATCACTGTATTTCAAAAGTACAAAAAAGATTTCACTACTTTATTAGGTTGGTATATTAACATTATATCAGTTATTACGGTTTGTTATCATAAATTAGAAATTACGGTATTTAACATAAAACTGTAATACAAAAAATATTGTTACCGTATTTTTCACTGTTTTATTCTGGCAACCACAGCTGCCGTTTTTTTACGTAAATTTCACAGAATTTAGGTTTTTACAGTGTATGTAATAGGAAGCCAGAGTTGTGACATATCCAGGCTAATATGGTCATAGTTCTTGGTTCTAGTAAGGACTTAAGCATGCAGAGCAA
This sequence comes from Enteromius treurensis, assembly GCA_032275025.1. Lineage (NCBI taxonomy): Eukaryota > Metazoa > Chordata > Actinopteri > Cypriniformes > Cyprinidae > Enteromius > Enteromius treurensis. Next base: position 6,176,464 of record JAUCMU010000027.1, on the reverse strand, counting down.
CCACCCAATAGAGCATAACAATAATATAACCTTGAGGTCATAAACGCATGAATTAACATTTCTGCATTTGACATTGAGAGCATAGGTTGTAATTTAGATATTTCTGAGATGGAAAAATGTGGTTTTATAAAGACTAGAAACATGACTTTTAAAGGATAGATTGCTATCAAATTTGCACACCTAGTTTCCTAATTTATGATAAAGAGCAGCCATCAAGTGTTAAACAGTGTTTTAGGTTTTTAAATGCAGATTTTTTGGAATAATAATTAACACCCTCTTTTTGTTTTTGTTTTTCTCAGAATTTAGCAGTAAGAAATGACATGCATTTTTTTCTTTATATATATCAACTACACATTCTGCTGCAAGAAAATATAAAGCTGAGTATCATCAGTGTAACAGTGAAAGCTAATATTAGACTGCATTGTGATAGACCCAAAGGATAACATGCAAAGCGTAAAAAGTAACGGTCCTAGGACTGAGCCAGTACTCCACACTGCGCCTCTGATTGGTGTGACACCTCTTCTTTCACTTCCACGAACCGATGACTTTCAGTTAAGTACAATTTGAACCATGTCAAAGCAATTTAACTAATGCCAACATAATTTTCTATTTTCGTATTTGTAATAAAACGTCCCTCAAACAGCTCTGGAGGGTAAATAAAGCCCCCTTGTAGTGAATACATGTGTTTTTGTATGATAAATATCCATATTTCAAACTTAATAAGCACTTTTCTCTCACATTTGCTGACTCTGGACACCGGAAGCAGTCTTGGTGGATGTCGTAAGATGTATGGATGGTCACATGCACACCCCTGGGAAATGTAGTTTCACAGGAAACAGCATTTTCTTACTTTAACAAAGGGAAACCAGTCTCCTCTTGGCTTATATCAAAATACTCCACCATTTTTCTTTACAAATCCTCGGTTTGTGTTTCTAATTCATTACTGGCATTTTGTTTTGTTCTCTCTCCGTGCTTGTCACTAATCACGCGACGCATATATCTTACGTCATCCGCATCCGCTTCCATATTCTTGTCTCCACCGTCAGCAGAAGTGAAAGAAAAGTGTTTGAAATATGAAAATACAAAAAATACATGGAATCACTATAGGAGGCCTTTATTCAGCCATGTGAAGGACATTTTATTACGAATACGTTATTGCACGTCTCTGGAAGTATAAAGGCTACCCCGTTTAAGCCTATTCAAAGGCTCGGAGGGGTCTGGACAATTTTTATTATTGCATTCGTCTGAAAGCCACATACACCTAGGATGCTTCAAAGGTGAGTTAAAGACAGGATCATTTTCATTTTTTGGTTACTGTAACTATCCCTTTAAGGCAGGCAGTCATGCTGGCAGAGTCACGGATGGTGTTAAAGTTCTTTCCTTCATGTACCCTAAGTCAAACCAGCGGCCTGAGGTGCAAAGTTCCTCCATCAGCTCTCCACTTCAGCACAGCTGCTGGCCACACGGGGTAGATGTTTGATCCTATCACACAGCAGACCAAACACACAGGTGTGTGAGGCATGTGCAGGTGCACCAGTGACTCTGCTAACATCAAAACATGTCACTGAAGTACCTGAGGAAACAATCGCTGCTTTCGTTCATCTAGAGTTTGACAGTCACCTGAAAACAGAGCTTAACCTGAGCATCGAGAGGAACTGTCACAATATCTGTAGACCTCCGCACGTGTCTCCTTCCTGTTCAGAGCAAGGAAACAAACTTTAAGCCTGGTTTAACTTGAAAGGTAATCTGATCTGAGATATCGACTACTCCATTGGCTACAGCTAAAACGGAGCAGCTATTTTGGTAGATGAAGTGACTGCTACAGCCACTGCATGTTCTGTCTATCAAAGAGGAGCGTTTGTGCTCTTGCACACCTGATCGTTCAAGAATATTCCCATTGCTGAGTGATTGTCTGACGGCTTACACTCAATGCTTTCTGTGTTTAGATGGAAGATGACACACAAAGGTCTACTTCATATTATATTTTATTATATTATACATGTAATACATAAAATCTGTGGTAATATACATACAATGTAAAGAACACACACACACATATATATATAAATATACATACCTATTGTATAATTATACTGTTATTGTATGTTACACATAATTGAAGTGCCATTTCTACAGTGTAATTTAGTACTGAGTAATATTAAACAACAACAGGCACTTACTATATGGTTAAACTTGGTTACGGTTTGGTTCAGAGTTAATAAAACTTACAGTTTTGCAAAAACGTAGTCTTTTTATTATAGTAAATGCATGTAACATGATATGGACACTGTATAATATAAAAAGTAATAAGTTGGTGTAGTTGTTGGTTGGTAGTATGTACCAGCAGGGGCTAATAGGACTCTGCTAACCAGCCAAATTGTGACCTCCCGTTAGTGTCCTTATTGACCTCTCAAAATGAACATGCAATAAAAAAGGCATTGTGATTGACAAAATAATTACGCCTTTAACTTTCATGCCAGCAATCAATAGCTCCATGCTGCAAAGTTATTCTACTGAATGTTTTTACAAGGGGAAGTACAAAGGATATACTTCTTAAATAATCCATTCTTGGTTATTCATAACCTCGGGACGCTAAAGGCAAATTCAGAGCTGTATTTCTATAAAAGGCAGTGTGTAGGATCCTAGTGCGACTGCTTAAAAGAGAAAAACTCACGGAGGGGCTGGAGGGTCAATCCCATCTAGACAGTGAACTTCCCTTACTGTGAATATGGGTTGCATTTTCTGACAAGTCTGAAGCAGTTTGCTGAAGTAAAATGTGATTTCATTCGTGTATAATGCAATTTAGATGAATTAATTCAATTTAATTTTGCAACAAAGAAGTCACAAACTCACTTTAGCATTCTACCTTCAACAATTAGAGTTTCAGAAGAAAGAAAGAAACATTTAACATAAGGGTGATTAAATGATGCCATTTCATTTTTTAGGGGAGCTATTACATAAAATTAAGTAGTATCTTGTGTGAAATTGTAGAGTTTCTTTAAAAAAAAAAGACTTGCTTATTTATGTTCCTGAAAGATAACTCTTGGATGACCTCCTGCGATTAAACGTGTCTGATCTTCTGAACAAGAAGTGGCAAGTTTACCTGTCGGCCTCGAGGGTGGCATTAAATCAAAAGATGGCCTCCCTCTGAATCAACACAAAGCCTCGACACAATCTGAAAGCAGGTTGCTGTCGGAGCACTCTCAATTAATGCTTTTGAAATGCCATCTCTCATTAAGCGCCTATGCCATCCGACGTCTCGCAGGAATTAGCTGCAGGGAGAGAGCGCCGAGTTCAATTTCAAAGAGACTTCTGGTCTGGGAGGCGGAGCTTCTCCTTTGCATTATGGATGTGAAGCAATGCTTGGGTACCAAAGAGACCGAGATGATTGAGAAAGTATTTAACTCTGCATTTATAATCGCTGTAGATCATTTTTTCAAATAAAATGTATCGAATAGCCATGTAATTGAATAATGACTACATGCTGTTTTTTTTTAACACTGTCCACCAATAAAGTGAAATGAATAATGATTTCTACAGAATAAAATATAAACTATACAGTAGCTGCTAGTGTTGTCACGGTACCAAAATTTCAGTATTCGGTACCAATACCATTGAAAATCCACGGTTCTCGGTACTAATTTCGGTACCAAAGCAAAACACAAAAACACTTATAAAAGAGGACTTTTATTTAATCAAACAGTGCAAACTATATTTCAACTGCTTTTCTGATGGACCGATTTTAAAGATACAAACATTAACCATACATTTGTTCTCTAACACACATATTTTGGC
>JAUCMU010000027.1:6123947-6141616 GCA_032275025.1 Enteromius treurensis | reverse complement strand
GTGCATTAAATTACATTATGTGACTACAGAGAAGCAAGATAATATGACTCACTGACGTAATGAATATGCAAATTGACATATGACGTCCTCGTGGTTGTGAGGGGGGGCCTATAGCAACCTGTAGCCTAGGGGCCCCGGCCATGTTAATCCGGCCCTGCACAGGTCCTACTCCTTATCTAATCATTCTACTGACATTTTCCTCTTTTTTTTTTTTTTTACTTTTAGTGCTAGCAGACAGTTTCTTGTAGCCTTTCAACACAACCATTCTTTCATAATGAACTGTGACACCACATGTTTATCATGTCTTGCACTAACTAGCGTGATAACTACAATTATTCTCAAGGCAGTTTTTCTTGAGGATGATTGAGGAGCTGTTTCACAGCATTATGTCTAAAAAAAAGTTTCTTTAAAGAGTCACACCATACTAAAGCCGAACATATAAAATAATAGTCTTAATAGAAAAAAAAAAAAAAAAAAATCTGTTTAATACACAAAATGTATACAATACTTTAGTATTTAAAATATTAAGGGAAAAATGCAATTGCATATCTTTCATATTTGATGCATCTAGCATGTCAAGTGAGGTCAATAAGTATTTGATCACCCTGTGATTTTGCAAGTTCTCTTAGTTAGAAATCATGGAGGGGTCTACAATTTTGAGCATACAGTAGGTGCTTTTACACTGTGAGAGACAGAACCTAAAAAGAAAAATCCGGAAATCACATTGTATGATTTTTTAACAATTTATTTGGGTATTTGATTAATTGCTTATCAGCCAGATTTCTGACCCTCAAAGACCTGTTATTTTGCTTTTAAATAGTCCAGCAACACTCTGGTCATGATTCTAAATTAGTAGCACCTGTTTGGGGTCATTAGCTGTCATAAAGACGCCTGTGCACTCCACAATCAGCCAAAGTCTCGTGTTGCAGTGTGGACTGTGAAAACAGAGACTTTCAAAAACGATGACGCTTTTTAGTCATATGATGCAGTCATGTGAATGTGACCAGTTCAACTGATGGCGGACGGCGTTGTACAGCAGTTGTTTTGTTTTCTCTCAGTTTTCACAGCCCTATTAAGGATTAATGTCAGTTTGTAAATGCTCCAGATAGCTTTTCTTCAAAGAATACATAATGTAAGTAAATAAAGGCAGGTGGAAATGACACAGATCGAATCGTCTTACGTTTCACTCATGTGCAGTACAGGAACGTAAGCGTTTTTAGTTTTTTCAGTGTGGAACATCAAGTCTTCTGAAACGATTGAAAATGATAGTGTAGACGCGGAGTGTTTTCAGGGGAAAACGCTGTTTTCAAATTTATCCGGGTTAGTGTAAACGAGCCTAAGTAGCAACATGGGCAAAACCAAAGAGCTGTCAAAAGACACAAGAAACAAAATTGTAGTCCTTCACACAGCTGGAAAGGGCTACGGGGCAATTGCCAAGCAGCTTGGTGAAAAAAGAACAACTGTTGGAGCAATTGTCAGTAAATGGAAGAGGCTAATAATGACTGTCAATAGCTAAGTTTCCATCCAGTTTTTACGCTGTTTTGTTATCGACAAAGATAATCTTTCCATCCAACTGGCCTTTTTACCGATAAAATGGTGTGCGTGATGACGTCATCCTTAATAAAACAAACTGTCCCATAAGTTTTGGTGTATCGCAAAAAAAACTGTCCTTAGGTTTCCATTCAATTTCACCTATTGCGCAAATCATGTAAATAGTCTGTTCTTAAGCCCTTTGGGGAAAAAAACATAGCCCATTATTAAATTATAGAGGCCTACATAAAAATAACAAGTTTAAGTTTCCATGTTTTTGCACTTTGTTTTATTTAGATACTCCAGCATCAAGCCATTCAGTTGTTGTTGTTTTCCTGATCAAATGTTATTTTATTATTAACCGACAAGATTACGCTAAATTAAAAGTAAATTAAATTGAATTGATACGTGGCTGTGACCTATTAAAATATCTTAATTTGTGTCCAGGGATTAATTTTTTATGCACGAAACAAGCAACATAAATAGAACATAAGGCTCATGTCATATCACGCGCAGAGGTTGTGCAAACAGAGAAAAACATAAGCTATTAAAGAAAAAAAGGCTCATAAGCCAAATATATATTTTTTGTAAATAAATAATAAATTAACAAAACGAAAGAAAAAAAAAACCCGCAACAAGTAGCAGCCTATATGCAGAATTTCAGTAGTAACTTAGTATGACATTTATTAACTAGGCTATATGAAGTGGTATAAAAATGTCTGTCCTCATGTCTTTGTAATCAGTTTAAAAACATGTCATTAGACTGAATCTTGCAGTGAAAGAACGTGATCTAAATGCGCATGCTCACTAGTCTAGACTTTACATAATGTGTGCATGCACTCTGTAGGATTGCTTTGAATGGTTTTTGCAAAATACCCTGTGTCAAACTGCACATAATTAAAACAAGATTTATCGCAGACAACATACATCTCACAACCTGTACATGAGGGTGAGTAATTAATGACAGAATTTTCCTTTTGGGGTGAATTATCCCTTAAATTACATTCATGGATGAACTTTATTCTAAAAGATAAAAACATACCAACCCGTTTCTGAAGAAGGTCCATGGTATAGTTTTGCAAGGCAAACTGAAGTCTGGCCCCTACACCTCTCAAATAGTATGATCTGTGCCCTGACACATGGGAAAGCCGTCTAAGAGAAAAGAGATACAAAGGACAAAATTAATTAAAAAATAAATAAATAAATAAATTAAAACATTTAAAAGAAAAAAAATCCAACTTTTGTCTTATGAGGTCTAGAGACTCTCCAATTTGCAGGTGGCCTTTTGGTTTGAAATCAAATTCTGTAGTGGACACATGAAATTACATTATATTACAATACAACTTGTGCAACACATCAATGCATTTGCAAAACATTTTACCAGGCACTGTCATGATAAAGGTACAAATTTCAACTACTCTGCTTAAACACTGATCTCATTGGATAATTGCTGTTAACTGCTGCAAGAAATCAAGAACTTAAAATCTCAATATAAATACAAGTAATGATGGCTGCTACTAACAGAATAGTAATTTTGACCAAACAATTTAAATTTGACAATTTGATGCTTATCTGCTTACCCCCCATTGCATCCGAGATGAAGGTGACTTTGTCTCTTCACCACAATCAAACATACAGAGACAAAACCAAATTGAACCCTGTGGACCGTGACGAAACATTGAGGTGTTAAGACTTGAAATGTTAGGTCTTTTCAAAAAAATGAATAGCATTTATATCATTTTATTTCTCTTATACACCACAGTCTCCGACTCATTCACAACATCTGGTGAGTGATGCTCTGGCACATAGAAATATACACATAGATATAGACGGCCCATAGAAACAGTCACTAATGAGGAATCTAGATGTGCCAGCATCACGCGCCAGATGTTGTGAACACGATTAGGAGAGTTGGAGATAGTGGTGCATAAGAGGTAAAAAATGATAGAAATACTGTTGGGATTTTTGCAAGTCGTAGGGCTTCATTTGGTTTCGTTTGTGTATGTTTTATTTTGACTCTTTTGATTTTTTTTGATTATATGACTGACAGACTGCAACGGTTTGAGTTTAAAAAAATCTTTGTGTTCTACTGGAGAAACAAAGTCACCTACCTCTTGGATGCCCTGGGTGTAAGCAGATAAACATTACATTTTCATTTTTGGGGAGAACTTACCCATGAGAGGGATAATGAAGTTTATGTCAGATAAATTTACCTCGTTTCTGACCAACCAATTCAACCACTCTTGCCTGTCTCTCATCTCCAATGGGCTTTGAGAAAAGAAAAAATGGCATGCCTGTTAAGATAAAACACACTTTGCATGCGCATATCTTTATCTTCTGTAATTTGTTCTGATGTATATTATATATGGGTTTTCCCCATCTTTCTGTATTCACGAAAAGGGCAGCGGTCTCTTACCACACAAGGATGTGTTCTGTTGGGCAATCTTAGGGCACGGCAGTAATGCTCTTTCTCCAGCTCAACCTCTTGCACATACAACTGACTAAGTTTCTCTCTGATTGCTCTACCCTCTTCCCTAGCATTTGTGTACTCCTTCAGCTGTCAGGTACAAAACAGAAAAGAGAGTTTTTCAATGCATATAAAGCACAGTACAGGATAGCAAGCCGAAACATCACTAAAATATAGTAAACATATTCACAGCTTCAAATAATTCAATAAAATATCATATTCATTTACTCATAGTAAAGTTTGAAAGCTGGCACTTACACTAGTCAAGGTAGATTTGCCATGTTCTTCCTGAAGAAAAAAAAGGGGGTGGGGTTAAAAAAAATTAAAATAAAAAAAATTCTAGAAATATATACCCAGTGGAGAAGTAGCATCAACAAAAGTAACAATTCAACAACAAGAGATTTAAAGACTTGGAATATAGGCTAGTGCACTAATTATGGAAACTACTAACTGTGTTTTTTTTAAAATGGAGACTTAGTACTCATGTACTTCTATCATACAGAAAGTAACAGCCAGAGTACACACCAGAAATTGACCTTCATCGACAATTTTTGGACAACATTTTCATTTTTTAAACATGTGTATGAAGCAAATAGTATTTTTAAAGGATTGAAAATAATCAATATTTAGTTTTTTCCCAAAAATAATTTACTTTTCAGCTTAATGGAATGGTTCACCCAAAAACAATGTCATGAATACTATAGAAGAGAATAGACATTGCCACTTTTTGGATGAACTATTCCTTTAATATACAATGTTGAAAATGAAGGGATAAGTGAAGAAAGACAAAAGTACTTGTTTCTGGAGATTGTCAACACTTCGAGAACACTGAATAATTTTGTTGCTCTCTAAGGTGTCCTGACGTATACCGTTACCTTAATACATTTAATTTGATGGTTCTATCACTGAACAGGTTAACGTTACAGTAGAGCATAATTTTTAATTCTATCCCTTTAAATAGTTATGCAAGTTTAAATGAATAACATGTGGCATAAATGTGTACACTTACAACAAAAGCGCGGACTTTGGCACTGATCACATCTTTTTCCTTCTCCAAATCTGATATTTCTTTTTGCACCTTTTGTAGTTCCTTCCATACTGAGATCTGAACACACATTGCACATGTGTTGCAATTACTTTTTTCGCATTCATTATCTAAAAACACAAGTGCAATTCACCTAGCAGTATTGTTTCAATGAATGACGTTTAATTTAGCGTCTTACAATGACTCCGACATCAGCAGCCCGCAGATCTCCTTTCCGATTCTCCACCTCCGCCTTCACCGCGTCAGTCTCCTCGCACACACGCCGCATGTCCAGTTTAGGTTTGTCACTGTACCCTTCCAGCACATGCTCGTACAGACTGCTCCTCACCGGTCGAGAGGAGCAAGGTCGGCAGGACAGTCTAAATTCAGTGCTGACATTGTGTCTTGAAGACGTAAACAAGTACACAGAGCAAAGCCGTGTAGATACCCTTAAGGAGGACGCCATGCTGGATGGGCGACAGTTTAACTGTAGAGGAGCCGAAAGGATTCATTTCGTCCAAACGCGATTAGAAATGTGATGACTAAAATAGTTTTAAATCGATATTTCATTAATTCATTCATCCAAACATTAATTCATTCATTCATTCTGAAAGCTTATTAAACTTTGAAACTCTCAATATATAAATAAATATATATATATATATATATATATATATATATATATTATGGTTAGCATATGGTTAACATAGCAACATAGTCAAAATAAGTTTTAAAAGGACTTTTACTATGAAAATTATAATGAAATACATGACTTTTTTGTATTATAGAACCGTTTGGCAACAACAAAAATATTCGTATGCATTAGAACGTAGGTAAATAAAAATAACAATAGTTAAACGAATTAATTAATTAATTAATATATATATATATATATATAGAGAGAGAGAGAGAGAGAGAGAGAGAGAGAGAGATATTCTCTGAGGCCTAAATCGTTTTTGTTTGTTTTTTTATCACCTTAAGGATTTTGTAAAATAAACTACGCAAATCCTAGGTTTCATTCTCAAGTGCGTAACGTTAGAATAATATTTACCAGAAATACTTTTTTTTTTTTATTGCTCACAAAAAGAAAAAGAAAAATCCTTTTGAGAAAACATTCTAAGAAACTTTGTAGATGGTGTGACAATTATGCTGCTAAACACAAAACACATCAGTAATTCTAGTGATGTCACAAAATACAGAAAACATATTTATTTTATCAAATCAAAATCTTCGTCGTGAGATGTCACTGCATGGATATAAACCGTTAAATATTTTTTAAATACATTTCTTCATCTTTGGATGTTTCAAGGTTCTCGGAAACGGAAGTAAATGCCCATCACTTCCGGGAAATCAACCAATGAGCAAAGCGGAAGTTTGGTGTGTTGTTCCGGCAAGTGACAGAATCCCTCAGCTTGCTTCGCCTCCAATCATGAGCAATGTTGGCAGCTGTAAGCAATAGTTGCCATTACTGATCAAACAATCATTAATTTCTCTCGGGACTAGGTTTTCTCTGGGCCGATCCGGATTAACAGACTTTAATAATCTGCATGGAGCCGTGCTCGACAGTGTGGATGGATCAGGCGCCTGTGTGTATTTTTGTGCTCGTATGCTAAGGATGGACAACACACCGTAATGAGCCGAACAATTTGCACTGAAGCTACCCAGGAAGGTCAAGGCGTTGTGAACGGGCCGAAGAGTACAAGGCCGCCTGTACCAGTTCGGCACCCTGAGAGCCTTGATACACAAACTCGAACTCCAGACTCCCCAAGAATTAAGAGAATATCCATCACCCAGATTTGTACCGCTGGGGCCAACTCTCACACTTTCTGATAGAAAACCTCACCACGAATGGTAATATTTAAAAATAAATGTACATGATTTTAACGGATGGGTTTTATCATCTGCTAGGCTGCTATTGTATTTGGACGGAGGGCATATTTCGTTTTGCAGTGTGGTTTCAGAGATTTTCTTAATTATCTTTGAAAACCTGAAAATGTATTTGCACACTAAAACGTATATGCACACTTTTAGTATTTTCTGGTATGTATTAAATGGGTTTTCTACCTTTTATTGTTCATTAATATATTATGTTTTTGATGAAAAGAAACTATTGAGGTTACTGTTAGAGTTTAAATAATAAGAATGGATGAGTTATCTAAGGCACTCCAAATGCAAGACCTCAGATTAACTGGCCTTCTCTTTCTGTCACACACAATAATCAGATGTAATGCTCTTTGGCCTCCCTCTTATGTTTCACATTTAATCTATGAATATTGTAAGAAACAACTTGTGAATGATGCCTCTTTCACTGGCCCAGTAGGACTGGGGAAAGTCTAGAGAGTCAAATAAAATGTTAAAACAATGTATCCAGTCATCATCGGAAGTCTTTACTTAATTAGAAATGATTTTATGGTTTAACTGCTTTTTGCTTAGTCATCCAGAGAGACTGCCCTGGATTGTGATTGTTTCAGACACTAGAATACATTGAATTTATCATTTTACCCTTGAGTGGTCTGACTTGGTGAATTTCCAGCATGAAATATATGTAGTTTAGCTCTAGAAACTATAAATGTGACCACAACATTGTATGTGAGCATTTTATAAATGATATGTTATAAATGATGTATTTTTAAATGGCCTTCTCACAGATGAATACTCTCAGAAGTGGTGCGGTTACCTGGCGACCACAGCCGTGGCAGGATGCAGATAGAGGTGGAGGAGAGCCTCTCTCAGATAGCGACTCAGAGGAAGAGGATTTTCCTGATGACTACTCCACTCCCCTGGGGGAATATGTAACTCAGGGTGAGAGAATTTTTATAGTTTTAAACATTGACCTTCTGGATAATGCTTACTGTGATTATAGAGTTCTGTATCAATCAGCTTCAATTTTGCTTTTACTTTATTGTATAAATAAATTAAATGCGTAATTTAAAAATCTGATTATTCCGATAATTCTGATAATTCGGTCACCTTTAGACCCCACAAATCCTGTTCTACCATAATGAGTAAACTTTTCAGTACTTAAAAAACAACGAAACTATCACACACCTTTACATTGATCAAATGGAGCAGTGTAACAGTGATTAGAACATATATGAATCATTTAGCCACGCTTATATCAGCTTTGTTGTCTCTCTTTGTAATCTCCTTCAGGGTTAAAACAGCTACTTGATGCTCAGCAGTTGTGTGATGTCACTCTTGTGGTGGAGGGGAAAAAGTTTATGTGTCACAGGTAGGTTTTATGGTTTCAGCTTCGAAGCTTGTCTGATTGCATAATTGTTTGTAAAGTTTTCTTTTCGTTACTTGAATCATTTAAAAAATACCATACAATCTAATGTTGCCAACTATTACACTACTTGATGAATTTTGTACAGTGAAAAAGATTGTGTGTATTTCAGCATAATGAATGATATAGAGGACCCTTCAGTCAGTAATGTTTTTTAAATAATTGCTTTTATTCAGTCAAGGATACATTTAATTGATCAAAAGTGACAGTAAAGACATTTACGATGTTACAAAAGACTTTCGTTTTAAATAAACACTGTTCTTTTGAATATTTGCTGTTCATAAAAAAAAAAATCCTCTGAAAAAAGCAGAAAAACTGTTTACGATATCGGGGAATAAAATGTTTCTTGAGCAGCAAATCAGCCAATTAAAATGGTTTTTAAAGGATCATGTGACACTAGAGGCTGGAGTGATGGCTGATCAAAATTATGTTTTGCATGACAGGAGGAAATCATATTTTGAAATATTTTTGAGTTCATTAAAATTATTGTTAGAAATTGTTTTTGTTTTTATTTAAATATCAATTCAGTTCAAGTTTATTACCTCACAAGTTATCGGTGGTGACTTTCTGAGGTTGATGTCCATATGGCAGAAATGTTTGGTAAAAATCAAGCAGTTAGTTAATGTCAAGTAATCAATTGGTGAACACCATTAACAGCAATGATTATATATTTTGCGATCACACTTATAGCAAAATTTGGTAGTTTTCTTTATGTTGTCTGAGGGTTGGCATCATCTGAGGTCTTCTAGGGGTTTGGCTCTCAGGTCTTTGTAGTCCATGTCAGAAACAGAGAAGGTAATAATTAGTTTAATCCAAAAAAATCAAGCACAATTCAAGATGGCGCCGGCGAGATGGCGTCGCAACTGCTCCAACCCCCTTTTCTGTTTTTAGTTTATTTTTAGTTAATTTTCAGTGTTTTAAAACCGGCAAAATCACCACCATTGAGTACATTGAATATGATCGAGACACTCTTGTTTGTTTTGGTATACAATGTACTCACAATTCAACGTTTTTAACCCCGGATCCGAGCTGGCCGAGTCAGATCCTGAGGGAGAACAAAGGACGCGACGCGAAGCAGCGGCCCAGTGGGAAACGAGTCGGCGTCAGGAACAGGCTGAGAGCCTGTGCACACTGCACACCTCTGCCTAGCATCCTGCTTGCCAATCATTAGTCATTTATCCCTAGTATGCCTCCTTTCCCACTTTCACTATTATACTGCAATGCACAGCAAAGCACATGGGACACTTGCAATGATATACTTCTTGTCGTCTTGCTGTGTGTACATATACTTCTTATATTTTTTATTTGTATAGTAATATCATATTCTATTCTACTTCTATTCTTTTTATTCTATTTTATTTTTATTGCTAGTTTACTTTTTTAAATTATATTATTATATTTATCTACTGTAGTTATTTTTAAATTCAACTTCTATTTTGCCGTTTTACTTTTACTTAAATTGTTTTACTTGACTGTTTTCTTAATGTGTCAATTTGTTAGGGCAGTCGTGCAATACATTTCACTTCATGTCGTACCGTGTATGTATGTGAACGTGACGAATAAAATTTAAATTTGAAATAAAATAATGAAATGTACATTTGATCAGATGTATCTGAAGTGCAAAGCTATGAGATACATTAAATGTATGTAAATAAATGAATCTCGACTTAAACAGAGAGAGTGTGTCTGAACCCAGAACGTTATTAGGAAGGCTTTTCCATGTAAAAACCTTTACCTCCTTTAGTGAACTATGCCATCCTAGGATCTACCAAAAGTGCAGAGTTTTGCGATCTTAGAGAATGTGATGGATAGTAGGATGATAGAAGACCAGTAAGGTATGCAGTAGCTAAACCATTTAGGACATTTAAAGTAAGAAGTAATATTTTGTAACTTATATGGAACTTAATATGTAGCCAGGGCAGAGAATGTAAAATCGGGGTAATATGATCATATTTTCTTGACCTGGTAAGGACTCAAATATCACAATATTTTACTGTATTTTTATTCAAATAAATGCATCCTTGGTGAGCACAAGAGACATTTTTTTAAATAAGACAAAAAAATCTTACCCATCTCAAACTTTGAAATGGTGGACATATAAAACTGTTCTGTTTTTCTTTTTTCAGAGTTCTTTTAGCAGCAGTCAGTCCATATTTCCGTGCCATGTTTACCAGCCCTCTCGTAGAGTCTCGTCTTACTGAGATCCGTCTGGAAGAGGTGACACCTTCTGTTATGGAGACAGTTATCCACTTTGTTTATACAGGAGAAGCAGGTCTTAGTCTTGACACAGCAGAAGACTTGTTTGTAGCCGCCAATCGTCTTCAAGTGATGCCCTTGCAGGACCTTTGTTCTAGGTAAAATTTTGACGCGATCCTATTGTAATTATTCAACATTGTATCTTGTCTTACTGATGCTCACACGTTATTTTCCTGTTTGTTAGATTCCTTTTTGAACACCTGTCTGTGGAGAATTGTCTGGGCATGTACTCTCTGGCTCGTTCACATCATGACCAGCTGCTTCTTCGGGCTTCTTTGAGACTGGTGGGCCAGCATTTCCCTCGAGTGGCCCGGCAGCGGGATTTCCTCCTGTTGGACCCAGGAACTCTTGGCAGCTTGTTGGAGTCGGATCGATTGGGTGTGGAGTGTGAGACTGAAGTTTACGATGCAGCACGGCGCTGGGCAGAATACCAGCCGGCTGATCGTTACAGTCACATGCCCAATTTGTTACGCCATTTACGCCCCGGGCTTTTCGGCCCTGAAGAGAGCCATCGAATGAACCAAGAACTTGGACCTCGAGGGAGTACAGAGGGCATGGGAGGACCCTTGAAGCCTCGAGAAGGCATGTTTGAGAAGAAAATTGTCTGTGTAGACCTTAAGCCGAGGGAGGATGAGTCTTTACGGGAAAGGGACTTCACGGTGGACTGCTTTGACCCTCGCACTGGGAAGTGGGAGAAGCTGGCAGCCTTGAGCTCGTTGCTTTGTCCCGGCTGCACAGCTGTCGGAGGTCGACTGTTTGTGGCGGGAGGCATCCTGCGGAGTTCCGAGGTTTCCTCAGCACTTCACGAGTACGATGTCGTGCAAAACCGCTGGATTGTACAGCCATTGATGGCTGAACCACGTGCGATGTTGGGTCTCCTTGGCTGCGGAGGTTTTTTATATGCTCTTGGTGGCTGTAACAAAGCAGCCTTTCTGGACACATCTGAAAAATTTGACCTTAACACGCTAACCTGGGCATCAGGACCTCGTTTGCCATTGCCGTTGCGTTCTTTTGCTTGTTCTGCCCTCCGCTGTCGTCTCTACTTGCTTGGTGGCACCACACTGGAGCAGAGCAGGGCTGTGGTGCATGCTGGCGTGCTTATTTACCACACGGTTACAAACACCTGGAGCCGTGTCGCCCTAGACTCTGGCGCCACCTGCCTGGCTGGAGGTGTGGCAGTGCATGGTGGCGTTTGTGCCATTGGTGGTTACTTGCGTGATGCCGCCAAGTTCCTCAATGGCAACTACACGCAGGCTGAACCACTAGATGCCACAGGACGTGTGTTGTTCTTCCGAGAAGGAAGAGGATCAGGAGTGGAGCGGGAGGTGGCGGTTGGAGTAGAGCGAGGGGGTGGCTGGAGCGATAGCGCACCTAGTCCGGTTGTTTTTCCTGGCCTGCCGAGGCGGATTGCTGCCGGAGGTGTGGCTAGATGGAAACGCAGGATATATGTGTTGGGTGGTGAGAATGGTTCGAGATTTTATGATAGCGTCTACTGCTGGAAACCTGGCTGGCGAAGCTGGGTCCAAAGACGGGAGAAATTGCCCGGGGAAACAGGAGGAGTTAGCCAGTTTGGATGTACCACCCTGAAGTTCCCAAAAAAACACATTTTAGCACGTCTTCGTGCTGCTCAACAGAACCGGGGAAAGGAGAAACGACCAACCCGGTCATGCAGAGTCATGCGGATCGACAGGGCAAGTCAGGAAGTGTGATTTAATTTTTATTCCTTTTTTTCAATGAGACACATGAGCATTTTGGAAACATTTATGCACCTACTTTTACATCTTTACTCTTGGTTGATGTCTAGATGTTTTGAAATTAATTTTCTCATTTCTGCAAGCTGAGCGCAAGTTTTTGTTTACTGAGTATTGAGAGACAATATATGTTTCATTTGGATATGATTTCAGAATATTTTGCTCTTGATGATCGTTCTTCACAGATTCCCAAATTTGGTCTTAGAATAGGTATCATTTCGGAGAATCTCGTTTGAATCACATTTCCTTTTTTTCAATAAGGAAAAAAATCATTGATGTTTATTTGAAGCTGAATTTTTATGTTTTGAGGCTGAATATAGTTTTACACCCATTAGAACATCTAGATTGCTACCTTAAGAGCAGTTGTTACTACTGTCATAGTTTAAAATGGGATCTCCAATAATGAGTGTAAGAAGCTTCTAATCTTTTATCTCTTTTTTTTTTTTTCTGATGAAAGTGGTTTCAAAGTACACTTATGTTACACTGCTGCAACATCAGGAGGTTCATCCAGCTTTTCCATCATTTTTATGCTGTATCACAAAATTTGGATGAAAAAACCACCGTGTGAATGAAATTTGCATAATGTGCTTAATAAATGTATACACTTCATTTGAGGTGGATTTTTACTTTTTTTTTTTTTTAGAAAACATGCATAAACTACAATGGAAATACATTTACAGATGAAATTGTTACAAGATATCAATAAATTGCTTAAAGAAGAAAAACATGTTGCTCTAGCCAGTCTGAAATTTTATCTTGCTAGCACTAAGTTTGTAAGAGTATAATACCTGCGCACTCTAAACCACATGTAATTTAGGACATTTAATTAAGGAGCAGATTTCCCATTGACTACAATTTCCATTTCTATTTTATTTTTCTATTAAACATGTGGTGTAAATTGTTTTTACCTTTATGTGTTTATGTTATAGTTTTGTCTAATGCAGACCCAGACGATAACCGCTGATGAACAACATTATTTAATTCTAAATGATGGGGCTATTCAGATTTAATATTGCAAACCCTACTGTGTTTTAAATGACCTGTAATTCACAATGCATTTACTATAACTGTCCTGAATTCATTGCTTCTTTTAATCTCAAGCTCAGAATTTTAAGATATCAAATGAAATCAAGAAACACTTTCTCTTTGACAGCAATTTCCGCCTTTTAATCTCACATTACTGAACTAACATTGAACAATAATGCAACAAAGAAGTCTTAACATTAACACAATCCATGTTATAGTCCTTAAATATCTTGTGTAATTTTGTTTCTTTTCTCTTTTGGGGGGTCCACTTGAAGTTGGACGTCTCTGGAAGAGTTAATGATGACATAGTGATTGATTTTCTGCACATCGTTGTGACGCACTGTTCAGCTTGCCCTCAATGAAGTGGATCAGTATACGTATCTGTAGTGCTTAAATGGCATCTTTTCGGGTTTAGCTGGTCATCATCTCATCTGAAATGTTTTAAAGCATAGACTCGCAATAGAAACCAAATGACTGCTTTTGTATGATTGATTTCATTTTGTTTTAGGTTAAGTTATTGTAATTTTGTCTTACAGTTACATTTTCGCAGAGACAAAGAGACTCTGTACTTTCATCTGATGTCAAACAGGTCTGTTTGTTTTTAAAGACCTACAATTGTCAAATATTGAACATTGTTTGAATGGAAAGTCTGTGCTCTGGTTTGCATTAAATAAATTGAACAGAAGTCGCTTTGTTCCTTGTCCTGCAGTTGTTGTTTGAAAGCAGTGAAGTAGCGATAATGTCATACACCAAAGTGCAAGATTATTAACCAGACCTGAGTGACACAACTGATGCATTAACAAACTGATCATCCGTGAAGTTCCCCTCATCTTAGTTCTTTCCAAATACGGTTAGAACAGTTGGGAACATTATTTTAAGTGTTGGTGAAAATTGCTATTCTGCTTTTATCAGCATAAAGAAAAACTACAGTCTAAGAAATAAAGGTATGAAAGCTGTCACTGGGGCGGTAACTTTTCAAAAGCTTAACTTTAAGTACTAATATGCACCTTTAAGATACCAAAATGAACCCTTTAGGTACAAACGTGTACCTTTTTTAAAAGGTACACCTCGGTTATGTGACTTTATTTCTGAGAGGGTATGCTAAATAATATTTTAGCACATCATTTATCTGTTGCTCTAATGTTAGTATAATTCTGTCATGATGCCTATGTGAAAATTTTAAGTCAAAGTTGTATAAGTCAGTTTTAAAACGAAATAGCAAGCATGATTACATGATTTTATTAATAAAAATTCAATACATTTTTTTTGAATAGTCTGCTCAAAGGTGATTTAGATACATTGCCCAATTTTTTTTTTTTTTTTTCTGTATCTCTTCAATGTTTCGAAAATAATCTGGAGAAAACAGATAAAAATTGGAATAATGCCTCTTTGTGTGCTCAAGGTCAATAGTCATGGGAAAAGTCTAGGAAGTCAAATAAAATGTTTCCGTTAAGAATATTTACATGAGGTGGGCACATTATGGAATGTTGAGGAAGACTAAGGTGGATGAAGATAAACTTGGAAAGCGTTCACAGCGCACAGCGGGATTCATTCTACTTTCAGCAACCATCATGGATAAAACAAAAATTAGGTATATTTTCTAAACAACAGCTTCTGGCATTTGGAGCTTTGTACAGAGCATGATTTGTAAATTGCAACAGATATGAGGAACAAAGGAGGAAAATGGTGGAGGAAGCAAGAAAGGATGGAGTGGTTGGTATAGAAATAAAAGATATGTTGAAAAGTGCGGCGATTAGAACAAGAAAGAATCATATTTGTAATG
Source organism: Enteromius treurensis (assembly GCA_032275025.1). NCBI lineage: Eukaryota > Metazoa > Chordata > Actinopteri > Cypriniformes > Cyprinidae > Enteromius > Enteromius treurensis. Next base: position 6,126,493 of record JAUCMU010000027.1, on the reverse strand, counting down.
TCTTAGCTAATACCGGATTGATGTATAAAATGTAAATTGAATAGAGAATAAATTGGAAATAGTGAGGAGAATCTTCTAAGCGGAACCAACCAGAAGATGGCGGTAATGCAACGTCTATGGATCCAAGCCGCCGTTAAAAACCAAAGAAGAAGAAGAAGACCCACTAGGATCGTACCATTATATAAAAAAAGGAAAGGGAGCACCTGCTTTAAAGATAGCGAGTGTAGTAGTACAGGCCAGGTACACAGAGCGACAGAGAGTAGACGCCTTCAACTCCATGCGGTGCCGCAAGAAATCGCCTGCCGCCTTACAAAACAATGCATCCTGGTAAGATCATTTTTCCGACTTTGACCGGCGCTGCAGCCGCCTTTCGATCACATGTGCCATCACAGTACCGTGAGAACAAAACGAGAGCAGTCGCGCAGGTCAGGCGCTGCAGTTGCTCAAAATCGGCTGCGAAAGCCTTGATGACGAGACACTTTATTCTCATTGGTCAGATTATGTGACGACAAGCACGATGCGTGTTTCTTCTGAAAAAAGCTCCTGTATGAAATCAATCTTTATATAGAATATCTGATATTCAAAGAAAACATTAATGATGAAAATGATGATTAGGCGATATGGTAAATATATATTCTTATTGTATAAGAGTTAACGACGTTGATTCAGCACTACGGAAACGTTTTTTTTATTTATTTGTATTATTATTACTTGTATTATTGAACAATTATTAATTAACAAACAACTTGGCAATGTCAAATTAACATCAGGTTACAATCTTCAAAACGGGTGCAAACAAACACAACAGAAAAAAAAAGAAAAAGAAACGAGGGGCTGGGTTTTTCTTGTAAATTATAATCCATAATTATAGAAAACAGATTTATTGCTATTTTCTTTTTCATCATTTTAAGGGCTTTTGTATACAAAACAAACTCATTATGAAACGCACAAATGGCTGGTTTCATTTTTAGGTATCTACATTTATGCATATAAAATTTTCCCATCTTAAGGATGCTATTAACCAAGACGGAAACCTATAAGTGTCCGACCTGACGGCCGTCTCTTTACTCCTCCCCCAACTGCAAGGGGCTGCTCTCGTCAGCCGTTGGCAGGCTAGTGTAGTGCATCTCGAACACACCATCCAGAGCTGGACTGGCACATCAACTGGTCAAGACATAGCCCCCCCTCAAAGGCGTGGCTTCCAGACCCATACAAAACACACACACAGGAGGTAGGGGTTTAGAAGGTGGGAAAGTTCACACAAAGGGGTTGGGATGGCGGGATTGTCAGACGGCGGGAATTCCCTCCATAGCGGGACCGGAGGTGCCCTCCAAGGTGGATCAGACAGCGGAACAGCCCACCTAGGCTTGCCAGGCGACGTGGATGCTCTCCCGAGCCGACCAAACAGTTCATATGCCTTCCAAGGTGGAGTAGGCTGCGGAGACAACCATCGGGGCAGACCTGTTCGCGGGAACTCCCTCCACGACATCGCAGTCCTCCTCCAGGGCAGTGCAGATGGCGGGGAAGCCCACCTAGGCCGACCAGACCACGACCATGCCCTCCAAAGGCGACAAAACAGTTCGAGAGCCCTCCAGTGCAGAGCAAACAACTGAATTACCCTCCAAAGCAGAACCATCAGCAACGGCGTCCTCTTAGACCAAACAGTCCAAAATAATGTCCTTCTGGGCCAAACAGGCAACCCTAAAGCCCTCCTGGGCCGAACAGTCCATAATGATGCCCTCCCGGGCCGGACAGTCCTCAACAATGCCCTCCTGGGCCGAACAGACAGCGACATTGTCCTCCTAGGCCAACCAGACAGCGACCTTTTCCTCCAGGGTGGAAAGGATAGCGGCACAGCCCTCCTGGACCGGCCAGACAGTGAGAGAGCGCTCTTGGGGCAACCAGACTGGCATTGCGCCCTCGAGAACCAAACAGTCAGTGAACGCGCTCTCGGTGACCAAACTGACACTGACATCGCCCTCTGAAACTGAACCGATAGTGAATACGCCCTCCATGACAGGCCGAACCACGATTCAGAGACTTCCTTGAGTTGAGCAGCCACCAGTGGGGCCTATGGGGACTATACGGCCTGAAACGACATCTCCAGAGGTAGTGCAGCCTCTGGCGGACCCGAAGGAGTCTCCAAGCCACACACAGGTTCCGGAGGTTCTAGCCATGGGACCTCACAGTCTTTGTGTAACTCAAGTGAGTTAGGTAACTGGGAACCTGAATCACAGACCGGGTCTGGTGGATCCGGCCACCATGAGTCTGGGTCACAGACATCAGAGAGATCGACAGACCAACAGGAGGATGGCGTTCACACCGAACGTGCACATCTTTACGGACTTCGGCCCAAATTCACAGCTGGCGAGTTTTCCTCCTACAGTCTTTTCTCCGGATATAGCGTGGAAAAGTCAAGTCACTTTTATTTATATAGCGCTTTTAACAATACAGATTGTAGCAAAGCAATGAACATTATCAAATAGAAGAACAGAGTGATGGTAATGTATAATGACGAGAATTAAACTTTATTTATCAAATGCAGA
>JAUCMU010000027.1:6110657-6122044 GCA_032275025.1 Enteromius treurensis | reverse complement strand
AGGTATATAGAAGGTAAGTATACTCAATCTTAGTTTCCGTTCGTCCAGTTCATATCCTTCCTTTCCAGGAATAGAGATCTTTTATGTGCCCTTGATAGTGATCAGGTGTTTCAAAGTTCAGGTGATCATGATTTGGTGATTGGTGGCTGTGTGCTCTGCAGACTCAATGACAGGTGACAGTGACGGTGTGACAATAATATGTTATATGAAGCTGATAAAAGCACAAATATCAGAGCATGTCCAAACATATCAAGTGCCCCAAAATCACCTCAGACCTTAGAGGGTTAACACACAAAATTCTTTTTTTTTTTATATATCTTAGTCTACATTTAGGACTAATCGCGGCACAGTAGGCGGCTACTTTCTTGCTGGTCGGACTATGGTATGGTGGCCTGTGAGTATTAAATTTTAATAATAATAAGTATTAAGTAGTGAGTATTTCAGATTTGTAGTTTTTGAAAAAAAGTCACTCTATTGTCACACATCCTTGTATATTAAAAAAAGCTGTCTAAAGATTGCAATGTTTCTATGTATTTCTCTCACACCAGGTGGGAACTTCTCTTTTTGCGAGCAACATTGGCAGTGGTCATTTTGTTGGTCTTGCAGGAACAGCAGCTGCAAGTGGGATAGCTGTCGGGGGTTTTGAATGGAATGTAAGCTACATATTGGAATACAGAAAAATATTGTGCTTTGTCATATATATATATTTAAATCGGATTGTGATTCAAATTTGTTTCACAGGCATTATTTATTGTTTTGTTGCTGGGCTGGGTGTTCGTCCCTGTTTATTTAACTGCAGGGGTATGTTATAATTATTATATTGGTAATATTTAACATGAAAATTTTTAATTTGAATAATATGAGTGACTCTTTTTGACAAAAGGTGATTACAATGCCTCAGTACCTCAAGAAACGATTTGGAGGGAGTAGAATTAGCTTGTATCTCTCTGTCATTTCACTTTTTCTTTACATCTTCACAAAGATATCCGTAAGTATGAATACCTGTCCTGATAATAAAAAACACGTAATGTGCATTTTGTTATACTCAAAAAGGGCACCAATTAATTCTCTCTATGTCACTGAACGTAGGTTGACATGTTCTCAGGGGCCGTTTTTATACAGCAGGCCCTAGGCTGGAATATCTATGTTGCAGTGATTGCCCTGCTCTGCATAACAGCGCTATATACCATCACAGGTAAAATCAGTTCCTGATCCGTCTCAATCCCCTCTATATGTTTTCCACCTTTGGCAGGCATTTTTATCTAAAGGAATTAGAAAAAAAAAAAGAAAAAAAAAAAAAATTGAAGACAAACAGTTTGTCAGATCATGCTTTTCTTGGGCATAAAACCAATGACCATGGCATTATCATTACATTCTATAATCGGTTTTAGACAGATAATATATGGATATTAAATAGCCTCAAGTAGATCCAAACCTGTATGCATTACTTTGGTTTGCCGAACACAAAAGAAGATATTTTGTAACCAGGCTGTTTTGGGTCACCATTGACTTCCATGCTAGAAGAAAAATACTATGGAAGTCAATGTAGTCCCAAAAAAGCTTGGTTACAAACTTCTTCAACAATATACAAATATTGTTACAAATATCTTCTTTTGTGTTCAGCAGAACAAAGAAATTCATGCAGGTTTGGAACTACTCAAGGGTGAGTAAATAATGATAAAATTTTCATTTTTGGGTAAACTATTCCTTTAATACGTTAAAATTTGACATGCAATGTCTCTGTAGGAGGACTGGCTGCATTGATGTATACAGATACCGTCCAAACCTTTGTTATCATTGCTGGAGCCTTCGTCCTCATGGGATTCTGTATGTACCAATTGCTTTTCAAAATTCATTGTCTTATGATTATTCACAGTTTGATTACAGCTTACATATTACACAATGTAATGAGACACATGCTCTTCTCATTTATTTAAATGGTAACATGTTATAATAAGGTTTATTTAGTTAACATTAGTTAACATAAACTAATAATACTTTTAACTAAACAATACTTTTAATTTTTAAAAATGTTAATTTATTCATCTTACTTAATGCTAATTTTAATAATTCATTATTAATATCACAAGTTGTGTTTGTAAACATTAGTTAATGCAATGTGAATGGTTGCATTTATATTAACTAATGTTAAAAAGATATAATAATAATACTGTATAATACAAATAAATACTGTAATAAATGTATGGTTCATTGTTTGTTCATGCAAGTTAATATATTAACTAATGTTAACAAATGACACCTCAATGTAAAGTGTTGGGCTACCATTTATTTTCAAGTAACCATCAGCTAAGTTTAAGCATAATCATCTTTATAAATATGGTGTTTTATCCATATTTTTAATTGCGCATTGCACTTTATTTAAAATATGTTAACCTAAAAGTTGAATATTTTGCATACAATGAATAAATATTTAGTCCACACTTATGAACTATGGTAAAGGGTATGAAATAATAGCAATGCACTTGGACACTGTAAATAACTAGTCAGTACAGATAATATTAACTGCTGCTTGTGTTGCCCCTATTTGTCAATAGCCTTCCATGAAGTTGGAGGATACAGCGCTTTGCTGGATAAATATAGTTTATCTTTGCCATCTAAGAGGAGTAATATTTCTGAACAATGTTACACTCCGCGCGAGGATGCCTTTCATTTACTTAGAGATCCCATGACTGGGGACCTGCCATGGCCCGGCGTGTTATTTGGCATTGCAATTATTGGTAGCTGGTACTGGTGTACTGATCAGGTGAGAACAGGGTATTTTAAGGATAAAGAATTATATATATATATATATATATATATATACTATTAAAAAAAATAAAGGGAACACTTAAACAACACAATGTAACTCGAAGTCAATACACTTTTGTTCAACCAATTTGCCTGCTTAGAAAGCAACAATGATTGACAATCAATTTCACACACTGTTGTGCACATGGAATAAACAACAGGTGGAAATTATAGGCAATTAGCAAGACACCCCCAATAAAGGAGTGGTTCTGCAGGTGGTGACCACATGATGTTTTGGTCACTTTTGAATGCTGGCGGTGCTTTCACTCTAGTGTTAGCAAGAGACGGAGTCTACAACCCACACAAATAGCTCAGGTAGTGCAGCTCATCGAGGATGGCACATCAATGTGAGCTGTGTCAAGAAGGTTTGCTGTGTCTGTCAGCGTAGTGTCCAGAGCATGGAGGACCTACCAGGAGAACGACCAGTACATCAGGAGACGTGGAGGAGGCTGTAGGAGGGCAAAAACCCAGCAGCAGGACCACTAACTCCGCCTTTGTACAAGAAGGAACAGGAGGAGCACTGCCAGAGCCCTGCAAAATGACCTCCAGCAGGCACAAATGATCATGTGTCTGCTCAAACGATCAAAAACAGACTCCACATGTGACAGACGTGACAGAGTCTGGAGACGCCATGGAGTACGTTCTGCTGCCTGCAACATTCTCCAGCATGACCGGTTTGGTGTGGGGTGGCATTTCTTTGGAGGTCTGCTCGCCAAAGGTATCTTGATGGCCATTAGGTACCGAGATGAGATCCTCAGATTGCTCATATAGAGGTCTTAGGGGAATATTAGCTGTGAAAAGGGAGGTGTTTGGATTGGCAGGGGGTCGGCATCTGGCGTCAGCGTCCTGAATTTCTGGAACAGAAAACGGGAAAGAGAGTCAGCAATGGTATTTTCTTTAACGGGAATATGTTTGCAGTAATGACAAATTGATTGACAACAGAAATCCAGACGAGACGTCTGGGAAGGGGCATGATGGCAGGGGAATGGGATCTTTGTTTGTTACTGCAATGAACCGTTGCTTCATTGTCGCAGTGGACGAGTATGCAAGACGCGGCTCATTGTTTACCCCAGAGGGCGGCGACGACGACTATGGGATATAATTGGAAGCTTGGTGGGGCATGGGTTCGGCTAGTTCGGAGAGCCAGGGGGAGGACGAACCATCGGTTGCGATAGAACCCTCCGAAGCCTATGGAGGGGGCGGCATCTGTGAACAGTTAGATGTCGACAGGGTTGGATAGGCACTCTTTATAAAAAAAAGAATGGCCATTCCATTGGGAGAGAAAATAAATCCATAGCTGGATTTCTCGGAGGCAGGGTTCGGTTAGGGTTATGGGGTCGTCTAGGGAAGGAATGGATGTGGCTAGAGTGAGAAGGTGGGAGATGAAAGGGCGCCCCTGGGGAATGATGCGCATGGCGAAGTTGAAATGCCCCAAAATTTAGAGTGGTTCTCGTTTGGAGCATTGGGGTTGGGCTAGGAAGCTGGAAGAGGTCGCGATGATTCTATGCAGTTTCTCTCTGGGGAGGGAAGCTTCGAATTTCTGGGAGTCGAGGTTAATGCCTAGAAACTCGATGCAGGTGCTGGGGCCCAAAGTTTTTTCTTGGGCTATGGGGATTCCTAGTAGGTTGAAAACCTTGAGGACTGTTGATAAATCGGCAGCGGGAGGGGCATGGGGAGGGGAGATGACTAGGAAGTCATCGAGGAGGTGGATAAGGTGGTGGATCTGATAGTTGTTTGACAGAATCCAGCAAATGGCTTCAGAGAGCATGTCGAAAATTTGGTACTGCTTTTGCAACCGAAGGTTAAACCAACGGCCAAATAAAATTGGTTTTGCGATTGAATGCCGAAAAGATGCCAGAAATCAGGGTGGATGGGCATGATTTTGAAAGCAGAGATGATGTCTACCTTTGCTAGCCAAGCGCCTCTGTCGACTTTTTTGATAATTTTAATAGCTTTGTCAACGTTGTGATACAGCAGGGAGAATTATTCAAGGGGAATGAGGCTATTTATGCTGGGGATGTGGGAATTTCCCCAGGAAGAGAGGTCGATGATGAGCCTCTTTTTTCCTCGAGTATTTACGGGTAGCAATGCCAAAAGGGCCGATCATAAAAGTGGAGTCTAATTCTTTTTTTTTAATTAGAGCATCCATGGTGTCGGGTTCGGTTGAGGCAGATAGAAGGTTGGGGCAAATATGGGAAAACAGGAAACGCTGGGATGGAATCCTTGAGATAAACCTGATAACAGATATTGAGAGAAGTTAGCATCAGGGTGAGATGACAGTTCAACAGATAAAGCAGAAACATTGACAGGAGATGATAAATCCAGTTGAGAGTCTGTGGGGAGAGGGAGAGAAAAGTTAATTATGTTGGATGAGCTTGCATTTGGATTTATGGAGGGCATTGGAGCGGCTGGCCAGGTGGAGTAGAAGTCGGATAAAGCTTGGTGGAGCTGGGCTGGAGTAATGCTGCCTGATGGTCCGGGTTGGTTTGGAGGCTGACGGCTGGTAGAAGGTAAGGGCTGGTTTGAAGATTGAAGGTGTGCGTCAGAAGATGGTGGCGGCGTGGCGTGATCGGGATCGTAGTTGGCTGAAGGCTTCTGGTGCTGGGATCGGCGAACGGGTAGAAGGTGGAGCTGGTGGTTTGCAGATTTGTGGGTTCTTTTCCGTGGCGGAGGAGTGGCTGGTGGGGTGGCGTCTGGGAGATGAGAGTTGATGAGATTTAGCAGTTCCGGTTTGGAAGCTTTTCGGGAGAATGGGATTCCTGCTGCAGCGAGGGACTGGCAGAGAGAAATTATAGTTCATTTTCCTGTAGTGGAGCGCACTAAAGCGTAGGTCTTGACGACGGTGGAGAGCGAGCTCTTCTAGCCGGGGTGCTAGCGGGCCTGGTAGGTATTCGGCCTCTGCTGGGCGCCGCAGCATCTGGTAGTGGCGAGGGCGGAGTGGCAGCTTGCTGGCAGGCCGAAGCTTGAGATGGCGACGGGCGGGAAGCGGGCACCTCGCGGAGGTAATCAGAAGAGTCTGACTGGGACATCTTAGCTTTAGGATGCTTGAACGAGATTCTTGTAAAAACGAGATGTGGAAAAGGGGAAAAATGGGATTATTTATAGTGGGTAGGTTAGATGTGACTGGGCGATCATAATAAGGAGATTGATTAGGGGATGCAATGCAGCTGTGATTAATTCGGCCACTGCTCCTCTCGAAATTCTGTTATTGTCAAAACAGTCATGTAAAGAACAAAGTATTTAAGAATATTTCATTCATTCAGATCTAGGATGTGTTATTTTAGTGTTCCCTTTATTTTTTTGAGCAGTGTATAAATATATGTAGAACTCATCATCCTTGTGTAATTGGTCACATAACATTATGCATTCTCCAGGTAATTGTGCAGCGCTGTTTGGCTGCCCGTAATCTGACGCATGTAAAGGCCGGATGTATATTGTGTGGGTACCTCAAACTACTCCCTATGTTTCTCATGGTGTTTCCAGGCATGATCAGCAGAGTGCTTTACCCTGGTATGCAATAATACAACATGTATTTATAATTGCATTCTTGATCAAGGAATAACAATATATATTTTTTTAGATGATGTAGGTTGTGTGGATTCAAGCGTCTGCACGGAAGTTTGTGGCACAGCAGTTGGCTGTTCAAACATTGCCTATCCCAAACTAGTGGTTTCTGTAATGCCAACAGGTAATCAAGAGAATTTATTTTTCTAATGTTTTTAAATTGATATTACAGTTTTAACTGAATTAAAAGCTGTTCTGTTCATTTTTTACTTCTCTAATCAATTCCTAAACAGGTCTCAGAGGTTTAATGCTGGCAGTCATGTTGGCAGCTCTAATGAGCTCTCTAGCCTCAATCTTCAACAGCAGTAGCACTTTGTTTACCATGGACATTTGGACTCGTATTCGGCCTCAAGCTAGAGATAAAGAGCTAATGATTGTAGGAAGGTTTGTAAACAATCAATTAATATTATTAGTAATATGGAATATTTACAGTAAGGTCTGCCAGTGTAAGAGTGTTAAGGTGCTGTTTATCTTATAGTAAAAATGGCATCAAACTGACATTTTTTATTTTATTTTTTATTTTTATTTATTTTGGCGCGTCTTCACTCTTCATCTTCGGCCATGAATTTGTGATTGGAGTGACCTGTTGAAAAGCAGAGAGAGAAGTTAGAAAGTGGAATAAAAATGGGAACGGACACTAAAACACAGTGGGGTGGAAATGGCTGGGTAGTGGGTTAAAGGAAACCTCTAACGGAGGCAGGGGGGGGTCTTGGGGAGACGATGCAAATGAGCTTCTGAAAGATAAAAAAGCTCGGAGGGTTTGATAAGGCTGGGTAGGACATTGGAGTTTGAAGATGTAAACGAGATGGCCTCTTTTTTGTAGGTCCGTTTTGTTTTTTTGTTTCTGAAGAAAGTCATGGTTTCATGGTCAAGGATGGAGAGATCGGAAATAGTAGGATGGATAGAAGGGTTAAATGAGAATTTACTGTGAATTCTGAACATCTGAGAAAGCCGAAAAAAGCTAATGTAAACATGGCATTGGGTGTGCGATTGACTAGTGGGGAGCTATTGCCTAGGCGGAGGGTGGAGATACACAAAGTTAGGATATCCAAAGTTATAGGAAGCCTTTGGTCGGGAGGGTTTTTTCTCTCTGAATGCCTTTGATGATGAGGTGGGTTTGGGCATTAGAAATGGTGGTGGGAATTGAATCATGGATCAGTTTGTGGAAAAACTGCAACCCACTTAAGTAGCCTTTAATTGAGTTGAGGTGGGATATAAATTACATAATGGAGAGGAGGGAAAAATCGGGAAAAAGAGAGGTTGGAATTAATGTGGAAGGATTTGAAAGCTCTCCAAGCTGTAAGGTACAATTGGGTAGTTCTGGGGGCTACGACTAGGAGCATGGAATTTATAGATTTGTCATATAGAGGTCTTAGAGGATGGTTTAGAGGAATATGAGTTGCGAATAAGGAGGTACTGGGGTTGGCTGGGGGTTGGCTTCCGGCGCCAGCGTCCTGAATTTCTAAAACAGAAAATGAGACAGTGAATCAGCGATGGCGTTATCTTTCCCGGGGATATGTTTAGCAGTAAGGATGAATTGGTTTAGAGCGGAAATCCAGACCAGGCGTCTGAGAAGGGGCATGATAGCGGGAGAGTGGGAGCTGTGTTTGTTTATGCATTGGACAGTGGTTTCGTTGTCGCAGTGGACAAATATGCAGGAGGAAGACAATTCTGAACCCCATATGGCGGAGGCGACTACTATGGGGTAGAGTTCAAAAAGGGCGGTAGAAGCTAGGTGGGGCGGAGTTTCGGCTAGTTCTGGGGGCCAGGGGGAGGCGAACCATCGGTTACGATAGAATCCTCCGAAGCCTATGGAGGGGGCAGCGTCCGTGTGCAACTGGATGTCTGTGGGGTTGGAAAGGCTGTCTTTGTAGAAGAAAGAATGGCCGTTCCATTGGGAAAGAAAAGAGACTGAGAACTGGAGTTCTTGGAGGCAAGGCTCTGTTAGGGCTATGGGGTCTTCTAGGGAAGGGACGGAGGAGGCCAAGTTTAATAGGTGGGAAATTAAAGGTCTGCCTTGGGGAATGATTAAGGCGACTAAGGTGATTCTGTCAAGTTTTTCTTTAGGGAGGTATGCTTTGAATTTCTGGGAGTCGAGATTAATGCCCGGGAATTCGATGCATGAACTGGGACCCAAAGTCTTTTCTTGGGCTATTGGGATCCCTAGGTGTTCGAAAACGTTAAGGACAGTTGACAAGTTAGCAGCAGGCCGCGTGTTTGGAGGGGAAATTATGAGGAAGTCGTCGAGGAGGTGGATGAGGTGGTGGATCTGGTAGTTGTTATGGAGGATCCAGCAGATGGCTTCAGAGAGCATGTCAAAAAATTTTGGACTGCTTTTGCAACCGAAGGTGAGGCGAACGGCAAAATAAAATTGGTCTCGCCATTGGATGCCAAAGAGGTGCCAAAAGTCAGGATGGATAGGCATGACTTTGAAGGCGGATGTGATGTCGACTTTGGCCATCCACGCTCCTCTGCCAACTTTTTTGATTATTTCAATAGCTTGGTCTATGTTGTGGTAGAGGAGTGAAAATTCTTCCAGGGGAATGAGGCTGTTGATGCTGGGGATGGGAGAGTTATGGGGGGAGGAGAGGTCGATAATCAGTCTCTTTTTTCCTGAGTATTTTCGAGTAGCAATGCCTATTGGGCTGACTTGAAAAGTAGTGAAGGGAGGGTTGGGAAAAGGGCCGATCATGAAAGTGGAATCAAGCTCTTTTTTAATGAGAGTGTCCACTAAGTCTGGGTCCGTGGTGGCGGATTGCAGATTGGGGCAGAAGAGTGACTGAGTGGGAAGGGAAATGACTCCTGGGAGGAATCCGTTAGACAAACCTGATAATAGAAAATGTGAAAAGTTAGGGTCAGGGTGAGATGACAGTTCATTAGTTAAATTGGAAATATTGACGGGAGTCGTTAAGAACTTTTTAGATTTTTTATTGTAATCTGAACAGATGGTTCTAGCATGGGCTCCAACGCAAAAAGAGCAGATGCGAAGGTAGCAGCAGTTTGACTGGGAGCATCTGTTGGCGTTGAAACCAGTGCAGATGTTAGACAGAGAAGGGGATGGATGGCGGACAGGTTGGTGGAAAAGAGAGGGAATTCGGGGATCGTAGGAGGGAGATTTGGGTCTGGCAGGGGGGGAAGAAACATCAGGAGAGGAAGAGGAAGTGAAGGGCAGGAGGAAGAGTGGTGGATGATGGACCTGCAGATCGCGCAAGTGAAGTTACAACAGCCGGTGAAAATCCGGTTATGGAAATCTAAGTCAAGGGCACCCCAGTAGATACGTTGGTTCCTCTGGGACACCCTGACTGCGGCCTTGGCTGAAAACATCTTATGGTATGTGTAGAAGTGAGAACCCCCATAGGAGGCCGCGAGCTCCGACACGATGGCTAGGTAATAATTGAGCTTGCGTCTTCTATGGGGTTGGGTGGAGCAAATAATGTCGGTGAAGTGGAGAAAGGCTGTGGAGAATTCGAGGAAAGTGAGGGGGCGTGAAGGGGAAGTGTTGGGACTTTTTAAAGTGAGGGTGAAACTGTCGTAATCCACTCGGCAATCTGCAGGGCTGGGGGAAAAAGGGGAGAGAAGTGAAAAAAGTTCAATATCTTTACCTGCTAGTATTTGTTGGAGGAGGTGGGAGGAGATTGGATGGGTATTAACGAGGGAATGATTAGAGCACGAGCTTCCAGCCGTGCCGAATTAGACTGTCCAGCGATTCTCTCGAAATGCGTTTTTTGCAAAACGTACACTCATTCCACTGTTTGTCATCTGATGTAGCCATTTAATTATACTTATTAGACTATAATTCTAATCTAAATAAAATTTTATTAAATATTATTATTTTTAACCATCAAGCATCCCAACCCAGTCGCACGGCTAGTCGTGACAATATCACGAAATAGGCATAAAATCTATTGATTCGTGTCAGGGTCACGAAAATTACGTTATTTTCGTAACTCCAGCACGAACGAAAATCCCTGATTCCATTGGATGCGTCAATTCGTGGTGGATTCACGAAAGTCGAGTAAGAATCGTTCCTGCATCACGAAAAAAACTTGTGCGACCGGTCTGAGCATCCTTTGTATAGTAAAACCTTAAGTTGTCCTTCGTGGACAAATTTGGGCATGAAGGTCTTAGTTGTGATCCTTTTTATCTATATACTGTATATTTCATAACACTATCTTCGATAAAATAAACAATTCATGCAAACATTTTTTATTTATTTATTTACCGCTAAAAGTACTATATTTTAATGTAAAATATGTAAAGAAACAAAAGAAGTACCTGTTATACAAGGTTTTTAGTCATTGTTCAAGTAAAAGCTTGGACAGGAAGGGATAAGGATAGAAAGAGAACAGAAAAGGTGAAGGAATAGATTTTTTTCTTGTTCTTTTTCTCCTTTTTTAATAGGGAGGCAGTAGCTGTTCATGCAAAAGATGAGTTTTCAGTTGTCTCCTGATGATTGTAAGGGACTGTGACACATATGATGGTATTAAAAATATCAACACATATATGATAGCATAAACATTTACACTTTGTACAAATTGTAAATATCCACTATTTGACTATAGTACCATTGACTGCATATCAGCTGAAATCAATAAACCATTGTTATATAATTAATTTGTGTCCCAAAACAAAAATAGGTTAAGGAAAATATTTTGCCCATATTTATCCCAAAGAATTATTGAGGCTTAAACCAAATGAAATGCCATATTTAAAGCCTTCTGAAGGCTGGTCATAATTAGCGAAAGGAACAAACTCCCATGTAGGTAATTTTTTAATTTATGGTACTGTGTCTGTTGTGATGATTATTCTTCATGAGTCTTCAAGTCTTCATGAAGGCATCGTTATCTTTGAGAATGACAATATTGTCCATTCAAGAAGGCCACATATTTCTGTGTACAGAGGCCATATTGCTTGGGCCATAATAATGTAACATCCCCATTTGTGTATGTTCCGTGTTTTGATCTTTTCTCCCCATGTGCTTCCCTGTGACCCAGTTTCCGTTAATCATGTATTCA
>JAUCMU010000027.1:6094769-6110557 GCA_032275025.1 Enteromius treurensis | reverse complement strand
TTTTTAATGAGAGTGTCCACTGAGTCTGGGTCCGTGGTGGCGGATTGCAGATTGGGGCAGATGAGTGACTGAGTGGGAAGGTTAATAACTCCTGGGTGGAATCCGTTAGACAAACCTGTTGTTTGTAGAAAATGTGAAAAGTTAGGGTCAGGGTGAGATGACAGTTCATTAGTTAAATTGAAAACATTGACGGGAGTCGATAAGTACTTTTTAGATTGTTTATTGTAACCTGAACAAATGGTTCTAGCGTGGGTATTTTTATAGTGAAGGGAAAAGCTATGATTGAATGAGTATTAACGAGGGAATGATTAGAGCACGAGCTTCCAACCGTGTCGAATTAGACCCTCCAGCGATTCTCTCAAAATGCGTTTTTTGCAAAACGTACACTTAGTGGATCTTTTAAACAACTGTTAAAAAAAAAAAAGATTCAGCAAATTCAGAAAATTATTAGAATTTGTTTACATCAATTACATCAAGCAACTTTCCTTATTTCTGTTGTCTCCACTATACTTTGATGGCAGTTCGTAAACTGTTTTCATTTTGGTAAATTGGTGACAAATTTAATTGAGCCAAATATGCTTACAATTCATTGATGGCTGGGTTTAGGGGCAGACATTTGTGCTTGCATTTTTGTGTTTTCATACAAATCAAATCCTACAAATCCATATAAAAATTTTACATGAAATAATGTTTTGTTTGCTCTCATAACCTCAGGCCAGTTGTTCAAAAGTAATCTGTTCGGATTTCTGCTATCACGTTGGATCAAATCTTAAAAACGGGTTGCTCAATCAATCAGTTTTATTTATGTAGCACTTTTAACAATACTGATTGTAGCAAAGAACTGAACATTATCAATTATTTGAACAGAGTGATGGTAATGTATAATGACGAGATTAAACTATTTATTTATCAAATGAGAGACGGTCTCTGTAGTCAAGACAGGATAATCACTAGAAATCAGGTGTCCCCAGGTAAGCAAGCCAGAGGCGACAACAGCAAGGAACCAAAACCCCATCCATGAGAGAATGGGGGGATCCTTGGGAGAACCAGGCTTAGTTGGGTCCAGTTCTCCTCTTGCCGGACACCAAGCCCCTAATTTCCAGTTCAATTTTAAGCACATGTTGTGTAAAGGACGTATTGTGTGTGTATTCAAAAGAAATAAAAATCTGAAATCAGATTACAACACAAAATCCAAACTTAGTTTTGATCTGGATAAAATCACCTGTTTGTGTTTTTAAAAACATTTTTGGGTTGGAAAACCAGCAGAAAACTAAGATGGATTACCTGATACTGGATACAAAAAAGTGGGATTTTCAAATCCAGATAATTCTAATTTATACAACTGGATCCTCAAACAGATTGCACTCATGTTTAATGTCCAAATGTGCATAATACATGCATCTATTTCTTTCTGTTTTTCTTGTTTGAACAGGGTGTGGATACTCTGCATCGTCGCCATTAGCATTTGTTGGATCCCAGTTGTCCAGGCAGCCCAGAGCGGTCAGCTGTTTGATTATATTCAATCTGTGACTAGCTACTTAGCTCCACCTATTGCAGCGGTCTTCTTCCTTGCCATTTTTGTGAAGAGGGTAAATGAGTCAGTAAGTAACTGCTTCAAACTAATTTAGTGTTTGTATAATGCCACATCAGAACACAAAATTACTAAAAGCTTGCATCTTCACTTTTTCGCACCATAGGGGGCCTTCTGGGGCCTGATGGGAGGACTGGTTATGGGACTGTGTCGTATGGTACCAGAGTTTGCATATGGTTCAGGAAGCTGCCTTAAGCCCTCCAGCTGCCCAAAACTCATTTGCGGGGTTCACTACCTTTACTTTGCAGTGCTGCTCTTTTTCTGCACTACTATCCTGGTGCTTTTTGTGAGCTACAACACTCCACCCATAGAGGATAAACATGTAAGATGTTTTATTCACTGCAGAAGCTACTTAATACTTCTCAGTATTTTTAACATTTACCCTCATCTCTTTGCCAAGCTCCATCGACTTGTGTTTACCTTACGCCATTCTAAAGAAGAAAGGGCTGATCTGGACTGGGAAGAGGTGGAACGAGGAAGACAAGCTCGAAGAGAGGCAGATGAAAAGAAAAAGGTTATAACTGAGGAGGATCAAGGTAAGATGGTTTATTTTAGAATTGTTTGTAGATAAAAAAGTATGTTTAGGTCAAGGGTTTCCAATCATGCTCCTGGAGGCAGTCCACCATCATGAAGTTTAGCTCCAATCCTAATTAAACACCTGAATCAAATAATCAAGGTCTTAAAGGAACACTTTTTGGAAATAGGTAAACTTCCATCAACATATCCAACATGACCGAGTGCTTGCACAGGGAGCTATTTTCGCACACAATGTATCTATAGAAGAGTCAAGTTTTAGATAGGAAAAATATCGAAATGCTTGTGGTCTAAAGAGATTCAGTGATCTATGCTAAGCTATAATGCTAAAAGTGCTATCGCCAGACCCAAAGATCGGCTCAATAGGTTCCAAAACGGTAAAACTCAACTCATTATCTCTGGGAAATTTGAAGAATGCTGAAGTTTTCAGAAAAAAGTGGAGTGTTCCTCTAAAGATTACTACAAACTTAAAGGCAAGTGTGTTGGGCAGGTTGAAGGTAAAATCTTTGGCACTCCAGAAGCAGGATTGGACACCCATTCACCTTATTCACCTGGCGGCCATTTTGAAAACTCGGACGCTGTTGACGGTTGCACAAGCCCAGACGTTTGACTCCGACGCACAGAAGATTCAGCAGCAACAGCAATGGAAACTCCAGTGTGGACCACCATTCTTCCCTGTCTGCCCGAATTAAAGATACAAAACGTGGAGCAGTGGGCCAGTATCGACTGCAACAGTAACAGACTACAACATCCACGACATTGAAGGTATGAATGGACGCTAATTTACCTCAGTTTCTGCTAGCTTGTAGCATACCTTCAGTGTCGTGGATAAAACCTTTGATCCAACTGTGTTCCTTGATTAACACAGCCTGGGAGATGTTGCAGTCGGTGCTGCTGAATCTTCTATGCGTCGGAGTCAAACTTCCGGGTTTGTGTACCCCTCAACAGCATTCGAGTTTTCAAAATGGCCGCCAGGTGAACAAGGCGAATAGTGTAGGTCAAACTAAATTTTTTGCATAATAATATATATTTAAATTCTTTGCTGTTTGATATAGCTGAACGCGGTGACCGATCCACGATGATGAAGATTATTGGCTGGTTTTGTGGCATAAGTGATACTCAGGCTCCTGAGCCCACGGAAGAGGAAGTGACTGAAGCATCAAAACAGTTACCAGACATCAGTGAAGACCCACTGTGGAAGAATTTGGTCAATGCTAATGCTCTAATAATGATGTCTGTGGCGGTTTATTTTTGGGGTTATTATGCGTGAGGGCAAAACAATGATCAAAGTATATATATCAGTGTTTCCCAACCCTGGTCTTGGGATCAAGATTCTCTTTAATCAAACACTTCTGTTTCGTCTCATCAGTCTGGAACCCTCTGAAATAGTGCGTCAGATAAGAGACATCCAAAGTGTGTACTGTTGGGACCACTACAGGGTTGGGAAACACAGATTAAAATTCTTTACGCAATAGAATCTGTTAATCAATGACTACCTGATACCATGTGTGGAAAAAAAGTCATTTAAATGAAATAAAATGCCAAATAAATCATTTTAGATGTTTCAGAATAATAAATATAATAATAAAGAATATTAATTTGGACTGCTATGTTTGATTTACTTTAAGGATGCTTTTGTCATTGTCCAACAGGCAATATCTCAAGTTAATGGAATAGTTTGCCCAAAAATGAATATTTGGTAAAAAAAAAAAAAAAAATTTAATAAAATTACTCCTTATTCATGTCTTCCAATCAACTTAAAATAGATTTGGGGAATTTCCGCATTACATCAGCTGCCATCAATGGATTCTCTTGCTATGAAAAGGTGCTGTAAGTATAAAAGCTGATAAAAACATCACAATTTTACAGAAAAGATCCACACAAATTGAGTCAATAAAAAGCTGCTGTGTGTTCATAAGAACAAATCTAGATGGATTTTTACAAACATACAGCCTTTAATTCTGGAGTCTTGTAGATTGTGATGTTTTTATCAGATGTTTGGACTCTAATTCTGACAGCATCTATTAGAGAGCCAAATGATCTAATCTTTGATTCTCTGTTTCTTTCTCAGAAAAAAAAATCGAAACTCATCTACAAGATGGATGGCAGAGAGAGAGAGTAAATGTAAAATATTTGAGTGAAATAATTTAAGTGTCACCAAAATGAAAGCTTACGCTAAAAGCTAATTTTGTTTTACAAATGAATTATAACATTGTCATTTTAAATAAATTACTGCATAGCCTACATATGCACCATGGAAGAAATAAAGTAAAAATGAACAATTTCAATAATTAGTTATTAACTTGCAATTTGAAATTTTAACCACAGATGGTGATGGTGATAGAGGACAGAGTTCCACAGTGCACCTTTTACTTATGCCTTATACACACATCGATGAATACGACAAACGTTAAAATACAAACAAACAAACAAACAAAAACTAACAAGATAGCTAAACTGAATTACAATTTTTGTTCAATGTATACTAATACACAAACAGGAATTGCACAGACTCCAGTTTTAAATAACTTTTATTCACTTTAGAGGCAAAGATTCCCAAAAGCAGATAGACGGTGAAACCTATAACGGTCTCCCAAACCAGAGGGATCAGCATCAATGTTTCTGTTTGTAAGATTTCACAGACCGGTGGAATGAGCAGAAATGAACAGGGTTAAGGCTAGAATCAGGTTTTGAGTTGTCCTGTTCTTTGTTGTTTTTCTTTCAGCCACATGAAGTTAATTACTGCTTTGGCAAAGGCTGCCCTTGCCAACAAGCACACAGACAGCCTGGCAGGCAAAGAGATAGGTAAAAGAAAAGGTCTGGTCAAGAAATAAAGACTGATTTTATAAATCAATTTGAAGAAAAGAAAATGAAGTCCAACAGCAACAACAAAAAAATATTATTCACTCACATTCACACCAAAAAACGGAAAAATCCAACAAGCAGTCAAACTGTTGAATACAAAGTGACATCAGGGATTTGTAAAGTGACATCATTTTGCATGCTTTTGACCAAAAGGGACCGCAAATTAAACTCGACGACAACCCCTGAAGTTATAATCACAAGTCCTGTGTCTAGCCTGCAGGGTTTTTTGCAAGGTTGGGGTCAGAATCGGAGCTGGTCTTCCAAGATTGCCATAAGAATTTCTAACCAATTCGGAAGTACATGTAAAGACTAGTCCCCATGCAGCAGACTACCTTGTTTAACCAGCATTGGCTCTCAAATTTTAGAACATTGGTCTGTGCATGAAGGGACCGAGAATTACTACAGTTGCACTGATAAGAAATGATACTGACAATAATAGCAAGGTTAATAAGCTATGATAGAAGAGGCGAGCTTAACCATAAATAGTACAGTGGCATGAGGTTTCAGTGGAGCGAAAACAGGGAGAGAAATGACAATCCCCTTACAATCTCCTTTACCTCCCATCGTCTCTTTTGGCCCGGACTTGAACCAGCTCGCATGGCTGTACCCAGTTGTTATCATGGAGCCCAACTCGACAGCCAGGTGTGTCCTTATCGGTGCGCCGACAACACATCCAGTAGGAGCGTCCATAAGGCAAGTCGTGGTGGTAAGGTTTAGGGTGCCAGCGGCACAGCGACACATCTCCCCGCTCATACTGCCGCTTGCACTGCTTGCAGGGATCGTCACGATACAACGGATCCTGGTTCCAGCGAGAGTCTGTAGCACGCACGCCGTAGGTCTCGATCATGGTCTTGAAGTCATGGCAGGTGCATTTGAGGGCCGCTAGCGATCGGGTGGGCAGGTAGCTGAAAATATTGACCATGATGTGGTCTGGAAGCAAGAGCATGTATTGCCTTGGTTCCAGAAGCCGCTGGATCTGAAAGCGAATCTCAAGGAAGTCATGGGAGACATGACGATAGAGTCGGCACAACGGAGGATCAGAACAATCATCCACAGTTGCCAGTGGGGAATCTGGCCTCTCTACGGTAGACCCCACTGGCCCGTTGTTGTTTGCACAGTCTAAAGACCGCATCCCACTGTTTACCGCTGAGCAACTCTCATCTTCTGTAGCTGGTGACTGCAGAAAGAACAGCTGGCCAGGAGGTGGGTCCTCTGAGGCATCAGTTGAATTAGCCCCATTCGGCATAGCAAAACAAACAGTCTCTTCTTGAACATTCTCTGTGCTGTCCTTCCCATAGAAGACACATTGGTCTACTGCACCTGTGACCACAACCTCAACGTGGAAGCCAGTCATCCGCTCTCGAGCAACGGCTGCCTTCTCCCCCGAGGCAGGGTCTTGGTTAGGATCTGACGTTGTGGAGGAAGGCCTGTCAGTGATGCCTTCTCCGAGGGGATCAGCCTTTGGCGAGCCAGCCAGGAGGGCACCTGGATCTCGAGACGAGGGACTGACCAACTGGTAGAGGTCGCAAGTGATCTTTTCATTGCTCCGGGTTCCTGCTTGCCCCCCTCCTACTCCACAACTCATGAACATGCATTTGGGCCGGCCTACAGGCTCAGACTGAGTGCGAGGGTCCAGACTAGATACCCGGAAAGCAATCCGTACTTCCCCTCGTCCGTGACTTGGGGTGCCACCCACAGAATCACCTGTGTGAATGCAATCTCTTCCATTCAGCTCAGGCCGCAAAGTTGTACTGTCGAGATTTTGTTGCCGAGATTCAAACTGTGCGACAGTCTGGGCAACCCGTCGGGATTCCTGCTGTTGCTGCAACAGATCAAAGTCACTTTGAGAAGCTGGTGCAGATGAAGAGGGTTCTGAAAGAATTACAACAGGTTTCTGATGGACTGTATAAGGACTAGTTTGTCCTTGCGCTACCATCCCTTGAAGCGCCAAGGCTGTACGCTGTTCAACAAGAGCCACCATTTCGGCTACAGAAAGCAAATCTGTCTCACTCACTCCAACGCTATCCTCTGTTGAGCTGGATTCTGTGGGTACATCAACGACAACATTTTGAGCTCTAGTGGGAGGGTCATAAGAGGAACAGCGACGCCGCCGCTTGGCCTTGGTACAATCAGTAGCCCAGTTTCCCTTGACTTTCATAGCACTTGGCCGGGGAATTCCAGCACCATTACACTGGTGAGCTACAAAGAAGGCAATTTTCTCCTTGGTGTTGCCTGGTTTGATGACATACCAGGTATCAAGCAGTACCCTCCCATCCTCCATCTGTGAATTTGGAGAGGGTGAAGCAGGTAGTGGTGGAGCCAGAAGGGTAGATGAAGCATCCGGTGGAGTGTTTTCAGTGCCAACATCCTCATCCTGCTCCTCAGTGACTCCATTGGTCTCTACGGTTGTAAGCCCCGAATCATCAGCCTTGCAGTGGGTAGTCGTTGTTCCATTGCAGATTGTACCATTGCTGTATGGCTTATTCTGGGAGTAGGTGCCAAAGGGGCGTGGGCACCACAGCCGAATGTGGGAAAAGGTGTCACGGTTCATCGTGAGCCCATGGAGAGCATACCTGCCTCTATGCTGGGCAGCTACTCTTCAACTCAACACTCATTCTCACTTTTCAGGTCTGCAGACTCCAGCCAGCCAGATTACTCCATCTGAGGACTGAAAGAAGAAGAAAAAAAAAGGGAAAATTTAGCTTCAATGCATTTATGTAACTATGTTCAAATGATCAGAATCACAGCAATAAATGAGCATTACTAGTAAGTCCTCTCTACTGATGAAGTCATAAGGGTGATGAATCATCTGCGATGAATGTGAACACACCCATTGTTTTCCAAAAACGACATACTATATTGAGCAGCTTTGAGATATTTTATCTAAGTCATTATGTTGAAAACAGAGGGTCCTGGGATGTGCAGCTTGTCTTTTGCACAAGTTTTTGCGTCAGCTTTTTACTACAAATGTATTGATTAAGATTTTATTCAGTGAATTCAAAAGCTTTAAATCTCTAAATCTCTCTCACTCTAGAGCACAAGCTAAACAATATATAGCTATATATAGGACAGGGAGAATCTACTTTGTATTTTGAGTGTTATAGCAATTATTTTAAACAATTTTTTAAACTTACAATTGCTTCTCAAACCAAAAAGTTTTTTTGTTTTTTTTTTCTGTCACTGTTCATTCAACATACAAACAATTCTATGCTCTCTCTGAAATCCTGGAATGGATTTCATGCTATATCTGTAAATATATGGTTATTTTTTCATAAATTTGAAAAATCATATTGGAAAGCATTACTGCCATCTATTGTACTTTAGTACAAGACCAGGACGACAAATGATAAGACTGGGCCGACAAACTACAATCAATTCTATTCACTTAATGACTGATACAAATGTCAATGAATTTTAGTAGTCAATTAAACTGATTAATCATCCAAACTAACATGAACAGACATGAGCATGCTACTAAAGTTGCTCGTGTAATCTCTACAAGAAGCCATCCCGTGACAATTAAAATTCCAATCATTAAAAGGGCCAATTCAGCAATTTTGCCTTTAATAGTTAGTCTAAAATACTCTGGTTCTGTTAAATAACACCAAATTCATTCATTAAATGAGATGTCACATATTCCATTGCACACCAACACATGTGGTAAACAATTATACATTCAGTTTAAGTTGGGCTTTTCATTCTGAGTGGCCATGATGCTCTGCAGCAAACACTACTTCTGTGGCAAATAATAAATTTGCCAACAGAGAAAATGCTATTATAGGAAGAGGAGGACCAGTGTTACATTTTAGGACTCCTTATATCACATACATTATATTGAGACACAGTCTCAAATAAACAAACATGATGTTTGTGACCCAGCAAACTAACTGGAGTAAAAAAAGCCTTACAATATTGCATGTATAACCATGCATTTTTGAAAGACCTTGCAAAACCAATCACAACACTGAGAATAGCCTTAAAAATGCTTTTAGGCGCTATTTTAGCTTGCATTGCATTTTATAGCACTTGAAAGACGACACTAGATGCCTACTATAAAAATCTATAAAAATAAAAATTGATGGTCCAATAATATATAAAATAGTAAATATTACTGCACTATTCTGGCATGTGTGTGCTGTATAAGCATTAGGAAAATAATACTATTGAGAACAGAAAAAAACAACGACAACAACTCATTATTGTGACGAAGAACAGAATGATTTGATTACTCCAATAAGCTTAAAGACACAATCAGCACAAACAAAATGTTAAAGGACTTGTTAAACAAGTCCGTCCACGAGATGATTCACTCAGGACAGACTGTGCACCCCATTTTCTGAATGCCAATTACACATTATACAACAGTGTGAAATCATTTTTATCCGTTTAAATGTTAATCTGACCACACAGAGCTCTTTATAAAGTCCTAGAAGACGACAGTACCACTCAATAATCGGTATTAAATCACTGAACCGAGCGATATCAAACGATAACCAGGGGCAAATAACAAAAGAACAGATATTCCCGTTGCTAGCGATCACATTCGCAAAGATATGAGGCCAAACAGGAAGATTTATATGAAAACGATCATGATAAATAAGTGGATTATGTTGAAATGTATTGCATCTGTACGTGTTTTTCCAGCTCTGCTTCTGTTCACCAGGCCTACTCATCAAGTTAATCCATGGCTTGTCTTAACGTTAATCGCTTGCCATCTTCAGTGCTTTACTTTACTTTCAATTAAGACTTGAACTCAAAACAGTAAGGAGACAGAATAAAGACAACGCGTTGAGGCAGTTAAAAGCTGATCGGCTAACTAACGTTAGCTACTGGGAATTGTTAGCAGGTTTATAACATCTAAAAGCGAGTGAACTTCTCTGCTTTACTTTTAATTAGCAATAATGTCAACCCAGAGACTCGTTAGCATTATAACTACCACTACTACATCCTCCACTAAAGTGAATGTATTTTATTGCTATTGTTATATATCTGCGCCAGTGTGTAATTAGCATATGTTTAGCTAGGTTAGCTAAGCTGTGTTCATGAAGTGGAAACTCAGCTTGCTGTCTTTCGTATTATGTTTTCGTAACTTGGCATGTTTTTGTATTACAAGGTTCGAGTTCAGTAACTCTTTAGTTGAAGTACTTCACATTTTAGATTGTGTTAAACGTTTTCAAACATCTCCAGTTGGTGTCATCATCAACAGTAAATAATATACCAAGCTAAAACAGTAGCAGCTCTGCTACAATCTCTGCTTACCTTCTTGTCAGACCAAATCTCCGCTGGCCTCGTTCCGACAGCTTTATTTCAGTAATCAAGAAGAGGCTGTATTGCTAAATTTAAGCCAACAATCCGTTCAAATTTCTCTGTGGGGTTATGAAGCAATCAGAGATGAAAGCTGGGTCGATAAGGATTTGCAGGTAGACTGTTAGCATTTGTGAGCTAACTCCAGAATGAAGCAAAAATCCCAATATTGATCTGGCTCTGTCAACGCTATATGCCTATTGTGGACACAGTAATATGTTGGTAAATGCTGTGTTGTAAGAGAAAACGATCGTCTCTATTGTTCAACCGGAGTTGCAATACTATTTCACTAAAACAGAACTACTTAGTAGGTCCTCGACAAGCAATTGAGGAAGGCCATTTTGTTGACAAGCAGCTGCAAACCGCTAGTAGCCAATGGGGAGAGAAAGTTGATGGCATGCCCATATATGGATGTTCAGGCTCCCCCTCTATCTCTACTCCCACAAAGGGGAAAATTCTATAATGACCAGCAACGTCTTTCACTTTTACTACATTTCACATAAAAGTCAAGTCTGAGCTGCAGACAAGATGATTGTAGACTCGTAGGTTCTTTTTGTACTTTACTGAACATTAGGGACACACTGATTTCAGATGCGATCTAGTATTCACAGTAGAATTATTTTAGATTAGATCAGATTTGATTCAACTTCATTGTCATTGTGCAGAGTACAAGTACATAGCCAATGAAATGCAGTTAGCATCTAACCAGAAAGTGCAAATATAGAATATATAAATAAATAAATGTATCTATTAGTTATTAATATGTGTGCTTTTTTTAATAGTTATAAGTATTAGTACATATTAGATATAAATATGCATACATCACACTATATGGTGCAAATATGAGGTAGTATAAAAGACTGAATACAATGTAGGTTGCAATGGAAGTATGAACCGAAGGTGCATTATATAGTCATGTGCGTTAAGTCATACATATAGGCTCATGATCACAGTGCACATGTCATCAGGAAGTAGAAAGGTGCAAGGTGAACGATATCTAGTGAGTTACAGACTGGATCTAAAGGTGCACGTGAAATTTACGGAACAACGGAATCATAACCAAAATTTTGTGAATAAAATATATTTTGAAAGAAATATGCATATGGAAACTTCATACCTGCATTTTATTTTAATAATAATATTTGACCTTTAAAATGTGTTGTTATTATTATTTAAAACTCTTAATTGTAAATATTTAGTTGTTTAAATTGTTCATTTTTCTAATTAATTGTGCTTTTATAGTCTAAACAGGTAAACCCAAATCATATTCCGAAATACTCTAGTATCTACTTTAGTTTAGTCATAGTACGTGAAATAATAATTATTACTTAATGAAAATCCTTTTAAGGGATATTTAAAAGCAAACAGAAATGTATTTATTAATTTATTATTCATTGGTAAAATTGTTTATACAATGAAGAAGCAAAAAATAATCAGATATTAATAAATATTTATAAGCAACAATGTACATTATGCAGTGTATGCAATGAACAATATGCGTGATCTTGGTATGTACAGTTTTTCGTGTATAATATGAGGACTACTGTAAAAGTACAGGTGTAGTGATGTTTTTACGCTGTGAACAGATTAGAAGCAAGAATGGTTCCTTATGGTTTTCCAATTGTAATTTGTTGCAATCACAGCATGACTGTACATGATAATTATAAAGGAGCAAGGTGAACTAAACACAGATGTCAACGACTGAGATGATAAAAAAAACAACACATTCAGCTTATAAAATTACTTTAATCATAATGAGAGAGGGCCGTTAGATAGATAGATGGATAGATAGATAGATAGATAGATAGATAGATGGTTTACATAATTCTCAACTTAACCGCTGTGCATCAATTTAAAAAAAGCAAATATAGGTCCACAATCCATGTCATAAAAATCTTGGAGAATCTATAAAGCTGGTATTTGCTTTATAGGCTAAACCTGTAAAAAAAAAATGGCACCATCTGTTAAACAATAGTATGTGTGTGTGTGTGTGTGTGTGTGTGTGACTAAAATGAATGGATTTCAGTGGGGACTGATTTATTAAAGGAAATGGGGGTGAAATAGTAAAATTCCAATCAAATACACACCTTTGCTCGTATTTATGCAGCTACCAATAACACAGGCAAAATGATAATAATAATTCATAAAATAAAATAGGCTTCTGAAAAGGACAAAAATGTCCAAAAGGTTGCACAAGGGGTTAAACTAAACCTAAATGTAATTATAAATGTCTTTTTGTTTGTTTTTCCTGATTATGCGTTACTAATTCATCTGGAAAGTCATATGAATGTCACTTAGCTCCGCGTGTTGTGCTTCTCTCAAAAGACTTCAGTGTCATTCTATACTGCATTTCTCACATTGGCCAATATATGGCGCTATTTCCATATGTTCATTGGTTACTGACAGTGAACAAACGTGTTTGCTTTTTGGTTCGTGATTGGTTGACAACAGACAAACCTCTTAAAACCAGCCCCTTTTTGAAATGTGCAAACTTGGTTGGCTACGGCGGGTATCAATCACCCCATGTTTTCCGTGTCCGGTAGTGGTTGCAAAACAGAGGTGTGTGGAGTGGAAAGGACGCTTCGCACAGACGCCGAGAAGACTCTAATCTTTTAACACGAGTAAGTATTATTACAGTTGGAGTAACTACATTTCTGTGCTCATTTATGAAGGCAAGCTGAAAACAACAGTAACGTTACAATATGAATGCACGTGGGTAATAATGCATGCATGTACTCATGCCATGTCATCACAACCTGTGTGTTTTGACAATAATGTTCATGTCATGATTGGATACATTTTGATACTGTAATATTCAATAGAATTATTAATGCCCGTGTCAGTGCATTGGAACTTGGGATTAAAAAAAAGCTCTTTGGAATTTTTTTCAAATGCTCGAGCATCACTATGACAAGCAAAACGAAATTGTATAATTGACATTTGTTACTCCAGCCCAGGGTTATTATCGTGGATGCCCGATTTTTACTGCAATGGTGGCACAGAATCTCATCTGAAGTGGCATACAAAGATTGTTTATTTGCTACTCAGAGGTGGCAGTAATGCATTTGCATATCAATATCCACTATATACTTTGAGACCAAGAATAATTTAGACTGGCGTTTATGCAGCAATGTGCATTTACACTGAATTTTAAGCAGGCACAGACCAGCCTAACTCAACTGGGTAAATAAACCATGAAATTATTGCAATTAAATAAAAAATATGAACAGCACATGCTACTTTAGAAGTGCCTCTCTTCCACCTTTGCTATGTAAATTTGGCATTAGAAATGGTGACTCAAATAGGTTTAAAGGGATAGTTCACGGATAAATTAACATTCTGTCATTAATTACTCATCCTCATGTTGTTCCAAACCTATAAGTTCTTCATACAACTTAACATATAATATAATATAACACTGAAATTAAACCTAAATAGTATTCTTATTTGTGTGTGTATATATATATATATATATATATTTATATATAAGAAAAGACTATAAAAATAAATGAATACTGAAAATATATATAAATTCAAAATAATAATAAAAATTATAATAGTATATACTCGGTGCTAAACAGCTTCAGATCCCTGCTTTGATTTTCAGTAATTCAATTATGGATCAGGGCACTAACATCTGCGCCTGTGATTTTTCAGTGGTGTTGGCAGAAGTGCTCCAGGTGTTGAGGGGGGCCGGCAAGGTGGGCGCTGCCTTTGCTTCCATTCAGGGAGAACAGCTCAGACTGATGGCCTGCAACTCGACCTTTGGAGCAGGGGTCAAAGCTGCACAGGAGACGGTTGAGGGTGTGATGGGCACTGTGATGGGAGCAGGCGTGGTTAGTGAACTCTTACAGAGAAGACCATAAACACGAGAAGAGAAATTACACTACTAAATATGTATGTTAAATGACTATTTTCAGACACCCAAGACTGATGAGTTTCCTGACATTGAGAAGTGGGAGGAGATGGACACAGATGAAGCTGCAAAGTGGGCTGTGGGCTCTGAAATGCCACCTGATTTTTCCAGCAAAGATGGAAGGGAGGAAACATCAGAGATCCATGTTGGTGCACCGACTGGCACGGTGAAAAGAAATGGGTGGCCTGGTCAAAGCACTCGATTTTTGCATGTTTCAATGTCTCATCATCCTATTAGGTTTGTCCACGACTCTATGGTTGCCAGGTTAAGCCCTGAAGACATTAAAAAGGCAAGGGAGGCAAAACAGAATATTGCAAGGCCTGTACGACAAAAGGTGAGGATAATTGGGATGATTTTTTGAAAGCATCATTCATGTATAATTAATCAAATAATTATAATATAGGAAGATGCACTCTTAATATTGTGTTTTGAAGTACATGGGCATTAATTGGCTTGTGTTTCTGAAACGAAGACCAGAAATACGTTGAAAACGTATGTGTGTTGAAAACATATCGTTACACTAATAAACTTATATAATTTATATTAGATGAATAATGAAAATGAAAAATGTTGTTTGAACAACTGAAATAAAGCTGAAGCGATTACTAATTTACTAACTAGAAATAAATAAAAAAACTAAAAACTGAAAAAAAAAATTTATATAAAAATTATATTCGAAAATTTGCAAATATTTTTTCAAACCGATATTTTTTTTAATAACAAAAATATTAAAATGAAAACTGAATCAACATATGAATTGAAAACTATAGCAGAATACAATACTAAAATAATAAATTTATAATAAATGTATTTTGTAATGTATTATATGCAATTATTATGCGTATCTTGTTAGTAACTAGGTTCTGTGATTAGTAGTAAATCTCCATCATGTGTTTTCAGATGTAGCAGCATTTACTACAAAGAGCTGTAGTTCACTTACAAGCTGCAGAAAACTGCATTCATAATCACAGACAATATCATTTATTACTTAATAATGAAGTTGAAGGTACCGTTCTGCAATAACAACAGCTGTTTGCATAACTTGGCCCTGTTTAAAAAATGATGCTCTCATTTGTAAGCATGTGGAAATGCCACCTTTAATTCAAAGTGATAAAGGCTGTGTCAATTAGTGCTGCAATAATATATACTTTATAATAATAGCGATAGTGATTTCTTCTGCAGGGTGTACTTGGTGTTTCTCTGTCCTTGGAATAGACTAATTTACTACTGACCCCAGAACAGGAAGGATACGCATGAAACTGCAGCATCTGCCCAATTACAGTTTATTGTTTTTGCGATGTAATTTCTATCAATCGTGCAGCCCTAATTTGCAGCGTTTTTGTTCAGCATGTGCGTCTTGTTTATGAAAAAATTTAATTTCATTTAATGATTTCAATAAAGACTTTAAGCAATATGATTTTTGCCGGCCCCCCTCAACACCAGCTTAGTGAGCGAGCAAGAGAACGCAAAGTACCAGCAACCCGGATAAGCCGACTGGCCAATTTTGGAGGTCAGTGATGGGGGGGGGGGGGGGGGGGGGGGGGGGGGGGGGGGGGGGGGGGG
Organism: Enteromius treurensis; assembly: GCA_032275025.1. Lineage (NCBI taxonomy): Eukaryota > Metazoa > Chordata > Actinopteri > Cypriniformes > Cyprinidae > Enteromius > Enteromius treurensis. Next base: position 6,094,784 of record JAUCMU010000027.1, on the reverse strand, counting down.
GGGGGGGGGGGGGGG
>JAUCMU010000027.1:6073883-6090486 GCA_032275025.1 Enteromius treurensis | reverse complement strand
AATATTTGATTTATTTAAATCAAGTATAGATGTTAGCATATATATATATATATGTGTATATGTATATATATGTATATGTGTGTATATATATGTATGTATATATATATGTATGTACATATGTATGTATGTATGTATGTATATATATGTATGTATGCGTGTATATATATTTGCTTATTTGTTACCTAAACATTGTGGAAATAACCTACGGTATTATTTCTTCTAGTTTGGAAATTTTTCAATATCATCTTAATCTATTGTGAAAATGAATTTGAGAAACAGTTCTCACTTGCCTTTGTTCTGTAGATCTGTTTCAACATCCTGCAGTTGTGTTTGAGAGAGTTATTCGAGTTCCGCTTCATGCAGACAGACCCGAACTGGTCCAACTTCTTCTATAATAGTGAACAGAACAAGGTGAGCAACCACTAAGACAATCATAATGTACATGTCTATTATCCATTCATTTTAGAAATCTATTTAATTGATCATCTATAGTTTCATATTAACACATTCAATTCCAAATTCAGTTTTTTTTTAAACTTTCTATTCAACAAATAATCCTGAGAAGAATGTATCACGGTTTCCTAAGCAGCAAAACTATTTTAACATTTAATAAGAATGTTTCTTGAGCAGCAAATCAGCATTTTAGAATAATATCTAAAGGATCATATGACACTGAAGACTGGAGTAATTTCGGTTAAAAATAAAAAAGCTATTTTAAAGGTATTACAGTATTGGTATGCTTATTATTATTATTTTTCCTATTTATAAAAAATGTTCATAACGTCTCATTAGCATGCTTTTGTTGTCTGGGTGCTGTTGGGGCTTTCCACTTTTCTATTAGATATGTCTGTTGGACTTCGGAGCGTGCCGGGACTACCCAGAGTCATTCACAGATGATTACATAGAGGTACATATTTTTACTTAAAACTTTTGATGGTATTACTGAAGTGGGAAGCGATTACAGGAGTTTTTGATAAGAAGTGTTTAATTATTAATGGGTATCTTTATTATTAGTGTCATAGATAAATACAGTATGGAGATAATTTGGGGTATACATTTTGTGAATTGATTAAAGAATTTAAGTAGAACTGGCAATGTAAGATAATGGTTAAAATAATGGAAAAATATTTCCCTCCTGTTCTTCCATTTTATGTACATAAGTTTACACATATTTTAAAGTAATCCAAATTGTCATTTAAGGTGGTTCATGCAGCATCAGTTGGAGACAGGGATACTGTTCTGCAGAAATCTAAAGAGCTGAAGTTCCTCACCGGTTTTGAAGCCAAGGTTTGATTTTTAGTATTGATGTCTTGCATAATTTCTATCCGTTTCTCATATATTCTTGTTATTTCCCTATAGGATCAAAGCTATTTCTTTTTTCTCTGCAGCTTCTAAACTGTTCTCTTTAACAAAACCGTCTTGCTCTCTTCAGGCCTTTGAGGATGCACACGTAGAGGCAGTCATGATCCTCGGCGAAGCGTTTGCTGCTACTGAAGCCTTTGATTTTGGCACTCAGAGCACCACACAGCGCATCCAGAGCCTGATCCCGGTCATGCTTCGACACCGTCTCACTCCTCCTCCAGAGGAGTCTTACTCTCTGCACCGCAAAATGGCTGGCTCATTCCTCATCTGCTCCAAGCTGAAGGCCCGCTTCCCCTGTCGAAATATGTTCCATGACATTTACAATGCCTACCAAAGTAAGAGACAGAAAAGATGCGACCAGGTTTAGACTTGTAGAGTTCGGACAATAAAGTACCATGGGAAAATACACTACTACCAGGAGTGATATTTTCTTGTATGTATTCTATTGTATGTTTTATATGTGGTAATCATTCAAGAAATTAATGCTAGATGTTGAACTTCTGAGAGACAGTTGTTTATTTATAAATCTGCAGAGTTTTCCGTAATACAATTCAAAATGTCCTACATTTGTTTATATATATATATATTTTTTTTTGTTTTTTGTTTAAACAATGACGATAGCAAAATACTTCTCATTTGTTGGTTTATCAAACAACAAATTCTGAGTGTAAAATGTATATTTGGAGGATTTTCTCAGAAATCAATGTTATGATCGTTGCCAAGCTTTTAAAATTATTATTAAACAATTAACAGATTCCTGCAGTGGGGTGAATTTTAGATGGGACAATTTGATTTAACGTTGTTGCTATTCATTTCATGTTAGGAATGTCCTTGTGTGTCACTTAATGATGAAAAGTATTTTAACAGTGAATATTATACTGACTAGTACATCAAACAGCAATCATATTTCAAATATTAAATCGGAGGTCTCACTCAGATATACGGCTTGCCCATTCATTCGTTAATTTATTTTTATTTCGGCAAAAAAAGTATCTTTTTATTTTTATATTTTTTTTGTATTATAGTTGCTCACAGTATATACTCCAATTTTTGCATTCATTAATTTATTAATAAAAAACGAATACATTTTAAATAAATTATTATTAAAAATACATTTTTAAATGTTTAGAGCTCATTGAAAATGTTTAGATTTTTTTATTTAAATGTTGTCGTAAGACAAAACTCAACCTGCGCTCGCTCAGTTTAATAAATAGTTTATATCGTAAACGTTCAGAGAAGTGTGTTTTGGCCTCTAGATGACGGTATTTTATGTCTGGTGTCTAGATACGTTGTATCCCATTCAGACTCTTGAACATCAGCGGGAATATGAAATTTGCATAAACGCCCGTGTGCGCCAATGGGCTCGTCGAGTGGGCGGGGCTAGCGGGTGGAGCCGCGGGAGGAGCGCAGTCTATGCGCCAGTGACTGCTGCTCAGTGAATAACAAACGCAGAGATTATCCAAAATCCGTCCATTTCTCACGGCCGTTTTCAAAATTTACGACCATTAGAAGCGCTTCCGTCCACGTGCATCTAATCGAGCGTCAGTTTGGCGAGAAATTCTGATGTAGTATAATCTGAAGTTATTTTCCCCCCCCGTATTTTCTGTGGATTACACAAAAGGCGGCACGGACACTCATTGTAGTATCCTTCTATTCGGTAAGTCCCAATGGCAATCTGTGCTCTCATTTAACATGCATTATTTATAGTTTTAGGATATCATACCATAAAGTGAAGTGGTTGAAGATTGCACGTCTATAGATATCTGGTTTCTTCAGCTCCATAAAACATGCAGGAATTTGCTCAACAATAACGATACTGAGTTATTCCCTTAGAGTTATGGGAATATGATGGGGCGAAAAAATAATTAACCACTGTTGTTCATCAAGACTTGCTTTGAATGCCTGAGCGATTGAGTCCAGATGTTTCTAAACACACAACATCATAAAACACAACCTATAAGAAAGATGCTTTTGTAAAAAAAAAAAACAATCTATAGTAAAATGATGTAATACAATGAGAGTGATATTGTGTCTTTATTAGAGAACGTTTTACAAATAGCCTCTCTCATCAATAATTGGATGACTCTTATTGATCCATAATGGTTAGGCCTTAGACTCTAAGGAGTTTGTCAGAGCCCTCACTGAAATATGGTATGAGTACAGGACTGCAGTGTACAGATGCTTTATATATATATCAATATCACCAACATTATAATGTGCACGGAATCATGATATGTAGAATATGTAAGATATGTTAGATGCTCCTCTTTAGCTGCAGTCATATTTAAGTGGATTGTTAAGATTATGATGGTAAAGTGCAATTATGCACAGAATTTGTATTTTGTGGAATTAGCTTTAGGCCAAACATTTTGAAACGCAGAAACAAAGTCCATAAGATCAAAGTCAACAGGGGTCCAAAAGGCACTGCACCTCACTGACTTTTTATTTAATGAAAAGAAGAAAAAAAAAACAGACCTTTCACAAAAGATCTCCACAGAAAAAGAAAGAAATGGCAAAATTGTGATATTTTGATAAATTACTCTTTGAGATATAGTATGTTTTAATCAAATCAAATGACTAAGCATAAGACATCAGTATTTTTATCACAACATTTTTGTGTATATACATTTAATTTTTTAAGGTTTTGTCAGTTCTATTCAGTCTGCATCAGTAATTAAAATCAAAGTGTTTGAAAGGTTCAAGGTTGGTTTGATTTGACTTAAAAGTTAAGATAGCAGTTAAATTGAAACATATTTTCAGTTCTTGGAACTTTTTACACGATCTGATTTGACCATTCAAATTACTATCTACTATCCTTTGGTTATGTATTTGTACTGATAAACCCAAATTCAGGCCTATGAAATATACTGTGTGTATATATATAAATATATATATATATTGACTTGCTAGAGTCAAATAAGTTTAGTTAAAGATTATGAAACTGTTTTTCTTTTCATCCCCCAAGGGGTCCAGTCTTTTGGTTTTTTTTGAATGTATAATTCACATAAAAAAGCTGTAAGCACCTCTGTAAGCAACTTTTCTGAGCTGCACTATTTAATCACCTGTCCCACTGACTGTCGGTATTGGACATCCATAACAGCTGAATGGAGTTTTTTAGCTGTCCTGAGTGGGTACCGTCTGTTCGGCTTGTCTGTGGTGTAAGTGTGCGCCCCATTGTTATCCAGATGGATGAACAAGAGAACACAGCAGCTGAAACTACAATAGCGTAGGGGCAAAGGGCAATCAGACGGCTGCCAGCTAAGCTTTGGCACTAGAGAAGGATGTAATTTCCTTTGTAATAATAAGGGTGTGACTTCTAAACAATGGACTTCAATTCTACGCCATATAGAGAGCGGTTGCTTGAAAAAGGCATTTCCGTTTTTTTGCTGAGCCATTCTTTATTTGCAATGGGCGAATTGTGTTGAGGGATTTGTGTCTTTGTGATTTGGTTTATTTACTGTCGTGTCTCATATTTGATATTGCTTGTGGCTTATCTCATTACCTCGCTTTCATGGTGTGCAATGAAATGATCAGTTCTTGGGCCACGTTGTACCTCAGCATACTTCATACTTCAATACATAAGATTGTAAGATTCTTTTTTTTTTTTTCTTAATTTGCAATAAGAGTAAGTTATGTAGCTATATTAATATGAACTATCTAGAGGCATAACTTTGGAAAAAATGACTCTTCCAGTTTCCTCCACAATTGAGTGGAAAATCCTGCAGTCATTCAAAGTAATCACATCAAAGTGTGCATGGCATTCAGCTAGGAAAATCAGAATAGTTTAGCTCAATTTCATGCACATGTTCGGACGCTTGCTTGTAGGCCTTTATCCTCTGCATCAAAAATATCATAACACATCCTCTAGTACATGACTTTACATTATACATGACCACACTTTACAGTCCGCGCATTACAGCGAGATCTCAAGTGACAGAGGGAAACAGCTCTTTCTCTTCCTAGTGCTCATAATGGGTAATTTAGTGATGCTTGGCAAAGTGTCAGGATTCTGCAAAGGATCAAAAAGTTTCTATTGCATTACAGAGTGTGAAATGTACTGTTGACCTAGACTTGTAGACTCCATTTCATCTTTTAAGTTCACTTGTTGAAGGCAAGGAAAGCTGATTGCATTTTACACATAAAATAGGGTTCATGTTGGCCCTAAACACTATGGCATCTTCATCACCATTTATTTGTAGATGACTGAGTAACTGTCCCTCTTTATACAGTTTACTACATGATGAGTAAATGACGACGGCAAACTCAGTCAGATAGAATTAAACTGCACGACGGAAGGAGGTGGAGCTGAACACGGTAAGAACAGAGCAGCTTGTTTCTGTCATAAACATACTTTACAAGAGCTTATGCTCTGTGTACTCTTGCACAGAGCACGAGCTCTTGTAAAGCATCTGCAGCAGCCTCGTGTTTACGTAAGAGAAAAAGTGAGAGTGAGAGGCCGAGAGCAACAGGGATAGAGAAAGATGGATAAACATAGTAGCGTCTCTCTGGTTGTGCCTCAGAGAGCTCCCCTGTGTGGCACAACTTCAAAGTCAGGGACACCGTAATTACCAAATGAAATGAAATTCCCTACTGATTGCGGTGGTGAGGCACTCTTCATATATGAAGCAGAATCTTTGTTCTTTTTAGCATGCACATCTCTGTCTGTAAGACTATAATTCTGTGCGGAGCACCTAATATGCGACGCATGTTTCACACTCTACTGGTGCCGTTAACTGTGCTGTGAAGTCTCAGATAATCAAATTTAGGTCTAATTTAAAAGGGATGATTTTTTGATGATGATGTTTCGTTCACTTAAAGTAGGAGTGTGTAATTTATGCATCATTAATGATGCCAAATGGAACTGAAAAACACAGTTTCCGTGAAGTACCTCAAACACCGGGGGCAAAGAACGTGTCAGTTTGTCACTCTTTTTTGGAAGATTATCAGTATACAATTCAACAGTTTTAGTTTGCTTTGCTGTTAAAAATTGAATATAGTGGAGACACAATGCTATCATTACTGGCAATGTCAGCTGTGGACTGACTGTAGGTTTAAAGGTGTGTGTAATGTCTGACCAAAGGTAGTTATTAATGAATAAGTGAACTGAAAATCACTGAATCAGTGAGCCACCTCATTGGTTAAAAAGTATAGATACATTGTGTAACAAAACACCACTGAATGTTGCTCAGAGACACATAACAGTTCTGTTTTGCCTTTGTTTGGACCCTTTGCTTTTGGCCAAAAATATATTCAACTGAATTACGCTGTTCTTATTTATTGAACACATTGGTAATCATGCTGATTGTGGAAAAAAAAGCACCGTCACTAGTGATGCTCCTATTGATTGGCCGATATTGGCTAAAAATAGCTTGATCGGCAAACCCCAAAAGCGCCAATCAAAAAAAGGCGATCACTTGGCGTAAATTACTTTTTAACACGTGCAAGCACGGCGCACAGGTTAAAAACAGCAGAGCGGAGCTCATGTTGCCAATGGCCGTCTGGAAGTTTTTCAAAGTGTCGATAAAGACATTTGCAATGTATGTCGTGATGAAATCCCTCGAGGTGGAAGCAAGCAACGGCATTTTAACACCACTAACATGATTAGGCATCTTAGAACACGCCATACAACTGAATAAGCAGAGTATGAGAAACTAAACCAGCCGAAGCCAACAACATCCCCATCACTCAACCAGCCGTCTGTGAGTGATGCATTTAAACGACGTGAACCATGCAGCAGGGATAGTGTTGGAGACAGAGATGGAAAGACATCACGTTCAGAATTATGAACCGTAACAAGTTTTGCATTTTGCTATAATTATATTATGCAATCAGTGTATTAAGAGGCTACATCCCATTTAGCTGATCTGATGTGTGTTGGTCTGACCCCTCTTTGTTTGGAAAAATTGTAAGTTACTCTGCCTTATTTGGGAAAGATGGCCTACAGTAGCCTTAAGTTCTAAAGTTCTAAGTTCATTTTTTAATTTAAACACTTGGTGGTTCTTCAAGATCTTGACTGTAGCTACAGTTTTTTTCTTCAATATAGTTAATTTAGAGTTAGTTTCATTTCTACAAATGGTGCAAACTCTGCTAGATTATAGATTCCCATTCCCCTGCCATTCTGTGATCGGCAGTGATCGGCAACCGGCAGATCATGATCTTGGTGAACGGTAATCGGCCCCAAAAATGCTGATCGACAAAAACTACACTCTAAATAAATGCTGGGTTAAATATGGACAAACCCAGCAATTTGGTTGTTGTGACCCAGCAGTTGGGTTGCTACCCTGAAGGTTTAACCCAACTACTGGGTCAAAACAAACCAATTGCCAGCCTTTTATCAGTTATCTAAACTTTGCTATTAATGTACTCCAAAATGTATAGGTAGTAGTTAAATGTAGTTTTCATTTTATTTGTTGATACAAATTTGGAGAAATTTAGCATTACATCACTTTGATTTCCAGAGTTCCAGCTGTGGTATCCATGAGTTATCATCTTGTATATATTTGTAAAAAAAACGTGAGCTTTTTTTTGGCGTGAGCTATCGCTTTAAGCTAGAAGGTTAATTAGGTAATCACTATGTTAAACTAGTAATTTAGCTTGTTAAAGATTTTCTTTGGGGTTTAAAGTAGACTTGATTAAATTATGTAAATTATAACACATTGTTGTCCTTATTGCTTGGATACACTCCCCAAACTCACACCACTGATCAAATCAGTGTTGCCTTTTTCATAGCAATGTTAAAATTGCTGAATTTTCACAGTGTTTACAATAAATTAGTCTTTCTTATACTGTATATTTCGCTGTGCATTCAGCTGAAATAAAAACACGTTTTAATACCGTTTTAAGCAACCGAGATCACAGGCATGCACCCCGATTTGCCAAGACATTTTGATTTCTCTTTGGACTTTCCACAAATACTCATTTGAAAGGTTAAAAGTATCACATGTCTGTGACCCGGGTAAAGGTAGCCACGGTTTGTGCAGCTCCAGCCCTTCAGTGTAATTGCTGTGACTCATGCCTAATGCTAACATAGACAAATGATGGAGGGCGTGGAAGCTTTTCCTTCTTTGCCTATCCTGACATTCCCTCGTTTCCGATCCTCCCCTTTCCAAACATCTGTGAGGAAGCCCTCAGCTGTTGAACAGATGTTGTGGATCGTCTCATCTATAACTGAGGATCCCGCTGGAATGAGATGGAGGAGGAAGAGTTGGAAGAAAATGTATAAGCATTCATACACCATTTTTATGGTGTATTTCAGACCAAAACTGAAAACAGAAGTGAGCATGGTGCACCATGGAGCATAGATGCTTCTAGCAATGCGGAGAGTTGTTGTGAACTTTATCAATGCGTAGCAGCACACTGGCATCAAAATCAGAGAAGCATCCATTGATCACAATTGATTCAAGTTTGGTCATCGTGAGATCTGTCTCGTCTAACCACTTGACATCATATCATGCATGATAGATGGTCAAGCTGTATTTTTGGATGTTCTCTTTTTGGCCAGTAGTAATATTCTTTCATCATGTACCACCAATAACATTCCCCCAAGCCACTGACTAAAGTGTCGGGAAGAGGATTATGGAAAGTCTGTTTTTATATAAACATAGTTCTTATAAACATCTTAGGGAAGAATTTCGTTGTCAAAGCAAGGCAATGAAGTACGACCGCAATGTTGCGAAGATGCAACTGTCCAAAAATCAAATAGAACATCAACAGTCAGAAATAAAATACAGAAAATACTATGCAATGCTGTAGCCGAGATGGACACCAGTGTTGTGAAACACTTGCACTTCCCTGAGACTTGGATTCTGCGGGAAGACGCTGGATTTCTTTCTTTTCTTCCACCGTATGCTAAATTACATCTTTCTATCCCGTTTTCTGTTTAGCCTCCTGCCCTCGATCAATACTGCTTGAACGGAGCCCATCTCATTTATTATTGCAGCACTTGCTTGCTATCTTGGTGTAGTGGTCTCAATCACTTTCACTTTTTCATCGGCTTGAGTGAGGCTAGAAAATAAACGTATTCAATTCCACAAAAAATTGTCGGAACAAGAAAACCTGCCTATGGGTGCAGTGCACTCATTAGTCAGCCTAGAAGTATATGAAATATATGTGATCTTGTGTATTGGAATATGTTAAGGGGTTTTTGTGGGTAGATGAAATTTGTGTTCAGTAAAAAGAAGCTGAATTGTTGGGTGCTACTAATAGCAACTATCCTGTTATTAAACTAGCCTTTTATCTTGAAAAGTAACAAGTACAATTCAGTAACAAGGCCCTTTTGCATAAATAAGTATTCAGTACGTTTTCTTAGGCTGGGGATTTAAAATGTACACAATTTGCTTTGCGTGCTGTATATTGAAACACACCTCACCTTGTGTGTTTGGAGAAGACAGCTGAAAGACAGAAAGCTGAGCCAGATCTTCAGTGAGGATAATGCTGAAGCTAGCCAAGATGAGTGGGAATGATTTTAAATTTGATCCACTTTTACGTTGGAAGGAAGATGTGAAGTGCTGCAGTGTCTTGCAGTAAATCTGTATCTGTGTGCTCGTGCAAGTTACATATGTTGACACTCATCAGAATGTTTTAGTATCAAAAAATGCTATGGTCTATATTGTTTTTAGCATTCATTAGCCTGTATGCTAGCAGGCTCCAGGGTAAGGTCAAATGACAAATTTGATTGTTATTATGTAGTCTTAACTTTATTTTTGTGAAGCACTGTGCATGTTTCATATATGTTTAAAGGAACAGTTTACTCAAAAAGTAAAATTTTGTGATCATTTGCTTACTCTCAAGTTTTGCCAAACGCAAAGGAAGATATTAAAAAAAAAAAAGTTTGTAGCCAGGCTGTTTTGGTCACCACTGACTTCCATAGTAGGAAAAAAGAAAATACAATGTAATTCAATGGTGAGGCAAAAGAGTCGGGCTACAAACTTTTTATTTTCCTTTGTGTTCGGCGGAACAAAGATATTAATACAGATTTGGAACTACTTGAGAGTGAGTAAATGATGACAGAATTGACATTTTTGGGTGACCTATTCGTTTAAGACTTATTTTATTTTTTGATGTTTTCAATGTACTACAGAATCACATGAAATGCCTATCCATGTCTTGGTTGTCTTAACAAATGCTCTTAAAATCATCCCCTACAATGACATTGTCAGTAGAAGTTCTAGTGTAATGCATTTAGGACTGTGTATGCTTACTTGTAGGCCAGAATTGTAGTTTGTGGCTAATATGTTTTAGAAAGATCTTCAACAGAATTCTTTCAGTTTAAAGGTATATACCATTCAGATCATACTTTTTTTTTTTTTTTTGATGGAATTGAAGTCTCCACTGAGTTTTTATTTATTTATTTATTTATTTTTTAACATTTTTTGCATCTTAAACGTTATTTTTAGTACCAGCCTGCAAATAAAGAGTTTACTTTTTAGTTAACATTTTCAAAGAGCTTAAGATCAAACTCTAAAATATAAATATTCTTAATAGGGTCTTTTTGATTTTATATTGTGAGTGTACCTCAAGCTCAAGTGCTCGTTATCAATCCACACTTGCACTTGCAAATATATCCATTGTGAAATGGTGCCTGCAGGCTGTCATTGCAGAAGTCTGGAAACATGATGTAGTGTAATAAGAGCTCTACTGGAACTGTTTTTGAATAATATAGTGAGTATGGTTCGCTGCAGTTTTACTGGACTTCTACAATGTCTTCCTGCTCTGTGGATGGCCACTTTAGCTTCCATTATGGGGTTCTTATAGACCAGAAGAAGACCTCTGCAGACTCTAGATGGTTAAGTGAGATGTGTCTATCAATAGAGCCAAGCCTTTCCTAATAATGCACAGCCCTTTGCAAGTAGTGAGCGTAGCCATGAGTTTACTAGCAGACTGCTGCATAGATACTGGGATCAATAGTTTCACTTTGTAAATGTTTTAAAAAGCTTTTAATGCCAAAGTAAAAAAAAAACATTTCTATGTAATAGAGTGACATGCATTATGGATTTAAAACAGATGGTCTTAGAGGGGGGCAATGCATAAGAGTCTTATACAAATCATAGACCACCATAAGCCAAATGTGTTTTAGGTTTGTTAAGAGTTAGGTTGACTAGATGTCCACCAATAAATATTTTCTTGATGTCAGATGGTGACAATAAAATATGTCTGCTACACTGCTTATGTGCCAATAATAGAGATATACTGTATATGATGGACATTTACTGTCCAATGCAGTCTTTTTGTATTTAAATTACATTTGCTGTCATTAAATTTGACTTACCGGGATAGTTCATACAAAAATAAAAAATTCTGTCGTTAATTTCTGTCCCTCATGTCATTCCAAACCCATAAGACATTTGTTCATTTTCGTTAAAACCGATTAAGATAATTATGATGAAATACCAAGAGCTTTCTAACCTCCATAGATGGCAACGCAACCATGTAGTGGTGCCCAGAAGAAGAGAAGAGAAGAAATCATTGAATAAAGTCATTTTTTCAGGGTTTTTTTTTTTTTTGTGTGTGTGTTCTTATACCTTCATAAAATAAAGGTGATGTCCCATAAAACTGATGTGCAATGGACTATTGTAACAATGTTCTTACATAAGGTCCAACATTTCTGGACCTCAAACGTGGTAGTTCAGTTGCTATTTATAGAAAGCTCTCCGATTTTATCAAAATATCTTAATTTGTGTTCTGAAGACGATGAACAAAGACAGATAATTAAAGACAGAATTTTACATTTTGGAAACTATCCCTTTAAGGTTAAAGCCACCTTTGTTGTTTAGCAAGTCAACCTTTACCAATAATATATATTGGCTTTGTCACTGTCTACCGCTATCCTTAGAGTCTAAATGCTTTAGGGTCCAGACCCCTTTAGTGTGAAGCACTGGATGTGAGTCATGTAGGGTCCTAAGATTTGGACACTGTGTGGACACCCTCCCCCAAACTTGCTGAAACCCCCTAACTCCTCCCCTATACAGCTGGCTGTGTTTGGTCAGGGAGTGGAGCGGGCCGGGGGGAGGGGGGTCAGTGGAAGCACAGCTGGTCTGACCTCCCTGCAACCAGCTGCCGTAACAAAGGACCCCTGTCAGGCTTCTAGAAAGGTGGCCCGTCTACCCATCTTTTTTTTTTCCCTGTCCCATTTCTCTTTTACCACTCCCCCTCCCCCACTCCGACTCCATTGTATCCCTGTAGATCTGTCCCAGCTGTTAGGATCTTTTTATGTTCCTTTCTTCTGGCGTGACCTCCCTTCCACTGAATTAACCCCTGCTTCCAAATGCATTCACCACTCATATGCACAGACGCTTTGGCAAAACTGTTTTTAACACAATTTTTAGGGCTGGCAGAGCGGGGTCTGGCAGAATGCTGATGCTAAAGCTTTTTGGCCAGATACCTTGAGGGTGGGCCTTGTGTCTGCTTGATGCCACCCAGTTCCCGTCCCGTTCCCTATTGTTCCAGTTCGCGCGTGCCTTGCAATTCACAACGATTGTGGTGGTGGCTGGCCCGTGTCCTTTTGTCGTCCAGCCATTGTTCCTGACACACGCCCGTGTTTGACAGACGCACGTGCTGACAAAGGCTGCACAGCATACCTCTGCTAATTATTTGCTGGGGCCCACTGAAAGATGAGACGCGGTGGCCATCTGTGATCTGTGCTTTTAATCCCTGCATCTCCACACATCCAGCCTCTTCAGACCCTTGTCTTTGTTGGGCCACACCTTTTACATCTCAGTTTTCCTAGTCTGTCTCCTCTGGGTGAAGTTTTTAAAAACCTAGACCTAGAAGAATCCAGCCTGTATGTGCTGAATCTCATATATGAAAGCTTTTTTCTCATATAAAATCAGTAACACTTCTTCCTGTACTAATAATAACAGTAAATATCAAGCAACTAACCTTAAACTGAAATGCTAACTTTAAATATATAGTACAAGGACATGTAATGCGGTTAATTATTGTATTATTCCTTGGTAACAACACTACCTTAAAATAAAGTATAACACTTCTGGTATTTATCTAATTGATAAGCTGATGATTGTTGTCATATTATGTCCATTAACTGTTAACTCTGTAATTATTTAAATGTAATAAAAAATAAAAATAATAATGTACAAAAAATACCAAAAGCTAAAAGAACTTAATTTAGCCAGTCCTCACATCATTATAATGTTGTGTATGTTAAATCAGAATTCATTTTGAGATTCGAAGAAGATTGCATTATTCAGTTTCATAATTTATTTATTTTTTTAAATCAGTCATTTCAAATGCTTCACTTGTATTGTAATGTAATGTAATATTTTATTTTGTTTGTGATTATTTACTAAAAGTGTATTATGAATAACCGCAAGCAACTAATCGTAAAGGCCAAAAATTTGAATTAGTCATTTACTTGACCTTATGTTGTTCCAAACCTGTATGAATTTCTTTCTTTTGCTGAACACAAAAGAGATTTTGAAGAACGTGGGTATAAACATTTGACATTAGCCATTGACTTCCATAGTATTTTTTGCATATTATGCAAGTCAATGGCTACCAACTCCATTCATGCTTTTTATCAAGTGGGGAAAGTTTACAGGAAGCACCTTGAATAAGTTTTTGTTAAGTCAGAGGCCCCCTTTTCTCTCACAAGGTTTTGTTTCCTAACAACCAGACAAAACACTCACAGTAAGGTGTGTTTCCGTAACTTAAATGACTTGGTGGAGTCTAGCATGGAACGTTAACTTCTTGCTGTCTGCTGCGCTATTCTTGCCTTTTAGTTTAGTTTGAATCAATACATTGTTACTGCCTAGTGAAGGTCATCCAGTACTTTGGGTGAAGTGTGCACACTTTAGCTAAGCCACTACTAAAGCACAATCAATCTAGTCCACAAATAACAGCCGTCTGTTACCTCTTATTCTGAAGTATTGAAAGCCACAGAAGGTTTTCAGTGGTATTTCTGGAATATGTTCGATTTAGGTGGGTTATTTTGAGATGGCCTGACAGTACAATGTTGTTTTTTTCTCCTCAGTGCAGACAACAGCGGTGCATGCTGAATTCAGAGTGACTAGCTTGCATTTTTGATGTTCCTTATCACAATAGGGTCAAATAAGTGCACATATGCCATTGCTGTCACTCAAAAAAGCAACTGCAGCATGTAGACGTCATTCATGACGCATTTAAAAAAAAACAAAAAAAAGGAAAAATTAACATGGCTGTCATCAAATGTTGGTAGGGAAGCAAAATTCTAGCCAATATTGATATGCGAATACTTTTTTTTAAATTCATGTTTCAGATAATGGCCAATAATCAATACATTCAATATTGTATTTTTTCTAGATAATAAAAATAAAAAAAATAAGTCCATTATGGCATTATGAAAATTAATAAAAAAAATACAATAAAAAATATATTTCAAATTAAAAACTGACTTAAAATTAAACAATAAATGGCCAAAGATCCTACACTGCTATAATCATAATAAAAATAACTTCAAAATATTAAAGCTAAAACTTTAAATGGTAAAATTTAATTTAGCCAGGCCTGTTGTTTCAAATAGAAGATTGCATTTAACAGTGCCATTGTGTTTTTAATGATTCATTTCGATTAAAAATTAAATGTAAAGATTACCGATACGCGGTCAAGATAAAAAGTTTATCTGAATTAAATTAAAAACAATATAAAACTTAAGTAATTGATTTGCTAAAAGTAAACTGAGGTATCACAACATTATAAATAATGGAAATACATTTGACAAACATTACTAAACAGTATTATTAAATTATTTGTGTTTACAAAGTTATTGATATATGACTTTAAAGAGGTTAGTACTTTGCGGTCTTAATATAAAATTATAATATAATAAATATTCAGTATTAGCTAATGCCAATAAATGTAAAATGTCTGTATCATCGACTGATAACCAAAATAGTTCCTGTACATAATGCTTTCCTAAATGATATGATCTTTTCTACAACCATTGCTGTTTGAGGCACTTATAGGAACAAGGGTGTTCTGTGATGACAGGTTCATCAGGTTTTTGTTTCTTCAGTTCCGCTCGTGCAGTGACGTTCTAAGTTTGCCCCATGACCCCAGGCAGCTGTCCCACACCATTAGCATAACAAAGTTGTCCACTTCTGCTCCCTGTGTTGGATGCCACTAGCTGTCAAGGAGGAGCCATGTGGCATGTCCCAGCCCTGCTGTGGGCCATCTGTGGGCCTGTCCTCCTTTCCTCTCTATTCCTGACTCACTCTTACCAGTATGGCGGAAACCTCCACATAACATGCTTGAGTCAGCCAATCGTTCGTCTGCAGTCTGATCATTGTGCCTATTAATTTATAAAAACACTTTCTATGTTTATTAAATAAATGGACCCCGGATATGGTTGGAGATCCTGTCATGCTGACATTTGTCAGTCACTGGCCATTTTCTTGCTTTCCCACTGTGGACTATTTATTTTCGTTCTTGAGCGTACTGTGAACTGTGGACCCAGCGGCATTTAATTAAAATCGTCAAGGAAATGTAACCTTTGTGGGGGAGAACTGAACAAAACCAGAGTGTTAGTATTTTGAACACTGTTGACATTTAAATTTCAACTATTAACGGAGTGATACAGTAGACATTAGAGTGATTAGTTAGATGGTATTTAGCTATTTTGAGGTTATTGGCTGATAAGTATGGACATTTAGCTAGGTGCTAGAATCTCCCATTACTGTCAGTTCCAACGTGTATGCAGCTTTGTAAAACATAACTTGTACTTACCAACGATCTAACTAGATAGATAGATCCTGATTAGTATTTTTGTCTTGTTATATTATATAAATTATTTATTAATATATTATATATTCTAATATTTAAAAACATTATTAAATCAAGATATTTGAGAAGCAAAGCTTTACCCCTGCTGAAGAAAACAACATATGCTGGTTAGGTACGTTTGATGCTGGTTTATCCTTTGCTGGTTTAAGTCAGTTGTTTTGCTGGACCATCATAAACCAGCATTCCAGCATGAAAACATACCTAACCAGCATATGCTGTTTTTTTCAGCTGGAACCTGAGAGGCAAAAGGACTTACATCTTGTTTTCTGAAAATGGTTTAAAATTATGACTAAATCTTTAAAACATTTATATTAAGGAAAGGGTTAAGGAAATATATTAAAGGTGCCATAGAATGCTTTTAGAGAATATTTTAAATTGTTCTCTGATACGTACGTAGAAGGTATGTAGCTTAGGTAAGGGGAAAAAATGCCCAGAAACGGTTTTACAGGTCCATTTACAACCCTAG
>JAUCMU010000027.1:6059741-6070578 GCA_032275025.1 Enteromius treurensis | reverse complement strand
TGAATGGAAATTAATCTTCCCAAATGAACTGTTGATAGTGTTTTTTTTTTTTTTTTTACCAAAACCTCCATAGCCTGGAATCAGATATTTTCTGCATCTGCTCATGCCTGTTTCTGTCTTTTGCTTTTCTTCTTAGGCAATCAAGTGGAACTGTCATAAAGAACAGGTATGCTTGTTAAATCTAAAACACAGATCTTCACTGGTGCATATCACACTCAAATCACAGATACAGTCACATTTACCATTTCCTAAAATCCAGTCATTTCAATAGAAATCCATGCAATCTAGAGTAAGGGTGCAATATTTCTCAGTGTAGATTTTAAATCTTTGTCTTTCAAGTTGCTCACACAAATTTACTGCGTTGTCCAACTTAAAGCTGCTTGGGTTAAAATATATATATATATATATTGCCTTTAGATATGCAGCCACATTATTACTAAATTTTCAAACTACCAGCAGGCTCATAGTACAGGGATTTTGGGACATCATGACATGAGGAACCTAATGAGGAAAACTTGGACAGTTTGAGTAACTATAACTTAGTAGTTCATTTGAAATTCTACAGATCTGTGTGTATATAAGAAGTAATCATTGCTGATGGCTGCTGTAAATCCAAACCTCTGATTTTTTTCCCTTCTTTATCATGCAAAACAAAATACTTAGAAAAGTGTTGGTAATAAAACAGCTTTGGTTCTCATTGACTTACTCTGAAAAACCTGAATGGAAATCAATGGAAACCAAAACTATTAATTCATTCAAAATATCTAATTGATCGCTTTTTCATTGTGCTTGTGGGATATGAATGCAAGCTTTTCCATAAAGAGAAGCCACCTTATCTCACCAATTCAGGAAGTCGGTAAGGGAACTGCTGTTTTGTGCCCAACACTTTTCGCCTGTTGGAGAGGCCCATTATAGTGTATTCTGTTTAAAACATTCAAACTCCACTCGGAAAGCCTCCAAAGTCTCAAAAGCTCATTTGACAAGGACTTTCTCTGAAGAACAATTTCTCACGTCATCACAGAGACGACAAACTTTATTTTTCACTCGCTGGCTGACCTTTAGATATTGCCTGATCTATTGTGTGAGATTGAACGCAGACTGAGTATCTGCTGAGTGTAGAGGTGTTTAAATGGAGCCCACAGCACTTCACCACATGACTTAATATTTCCCCTCTGCTGGACCTGAGCACATGACATTCGGCGCACTGTAATTTACTGCCCCTGCACACTTAGTTATTTTCAACCCACGTGTTGAGGATTGATTCCAGCCTGCTCCGAATGACCAGGATGTGGCCCCCAAAATCAAACACGGACAAAATTAGGTAGAAAATGTGTTGTTTTGCTCTGGCCGCCATTTTGTTTGGAGAAATTAGGGTTATTTATTTCAGCCTGCCTGACTGCGTTGTTAGTCTTGAGCCACAGGGCTCTTCATCATTCCCCCGCAAGGAGAAATGGATGAGTTCACCAATCACAATGGTTTTACACTTACATCATCAACATCACCTCAAGCCTCTGTCAATTTGTTATCAGATTTGTTTCAGGGATGCGGTCATTGTTGCATGGTGCAATTTTCCTTCATTTCTCACTCTGGTTTGCAGACCGGAGTCATTTGATTACAATGAAACGAACAATGACGCATCAGAAACCGTGGGACTGTGTCCCAAAACTCACCAGTACTTCCATAGGGCTAATTTTTACAATAGCTTATATCATAGCAGGGAGTTTATTCAGCCTGTTCGCACAAAGGACAGAAGATAAGGCAACCGCGGGAGTGCAGGGTTAAGGAGAGTATTTTTAAGCATATCCCAATTATTTCTGCATTTTTTATTTTTCCTTGTGTTAACAATGGAAGAGAAGATACAGTAAAACTTTGATCCTGAATAAACTTGCGCAGAATCAAATGAATATCTGGACTAAATTCAATAACACTTTGATTTATGACATTGCCAAACATTATTACATGACTCACTCTGAAGTGCTTGCTTTTGATTGGTCATTTGGCATTTTGCATTGGCAAAAAATGATTGCTAAACTCTGCGTTAGGAGTGAAGGGGACTTTGCGAAGAAGAATGCACTTTAGCATACTTATACAAAGAGTAGTTATTATGGAAAAAAACAATATAGTCAACATGTGAGCTGAATATAATGTTTTCAGACAATTCATTGGATGTTTGAAAAGTATTATAGCTTAAATCTATATTAAATGCAACTTGTTTTCCATGCACTTACATCTTTATATATAGGAAATTCATAATTACTTTTATTGTTCTTAATTTATGGTTATGTACTGACCACCATGTATGGTAAACTTGAAACATAATGACATAAAATGTATTTAAAGCCAAACTTTTCAACTGACATTTTTAAAATACAAAGAAAGTACAATTAAGTGTCCATTTGTTTCGTTAAGAACCCACTTTATATTAAGTGTCCCTAATACCCGTGTATTTCCATAGTAACTAGATGTGTATGTAACCACAGTGTATGTACACACCGGTACATAGTATCTACAGCTGTAATATGTCTGTAACTACACACATGTAAGAACTCTCAGAATGGTGGGTGTAAGTACAAATGTGTAACAGGAAATTGGTAGCAACACTTTTTTCACTTCACTAAGTAGTCATGTAACAGGAATTACATAGCTACATTTTATAACAGCAGTATGTATAAGAGTAACTGGAACAGGGGGTGATCAGGGGGTGTAGTTGGGTAGGTTTAGGGATATGTAAAGTGGGTGGAGTTGGTGCACCTCTGTAATACCAGTGTACATACACGGTAACTCCTCAGGAACTTCCCACTTAATATAAAGTGTAACATTCTGGACACCAACCACAATTTACATGTAAAGCCTAATTTACTGCCTGCTGCTGTGTAACATCAGAGTAAGTACATACTATATCCATAGCAATCGTCTATTTAATATAAAGTGTAACACTTTATTTACCAAAAAGTGCTGTTATTTAACAGGGCCGTATGCATCAACAACCAGGTTGATCTACAACTCAGACTACTTAAAGCAAACTGGTACCCTGACATTTCAATTTTCTTTGTACCGACTTGGTACTGAAGTACTCGGTCTTTTGACAACACTACTAGGTGATAATACTTTAAGTCGATGCAAGTGTCTTTCAGTTAAAACAGCTCAGACTTACACTTTAGTCAGAGACTAGGCTTAAAGTAATATTTTGGGTCAGAAGCTGTTGACAAAGAAGGGAATTCCTGTTAATATGGAGTAAACAATAGATGATCTCAAAATCCATTATAGATGCTAAAGATAAGTATTTTGCATCCTTTGAAAAATATAACAAATTACTGCAGTAAAAAATGCATCGAAAAAGCAGTATGTATTTAAATTTTGGAAGGCTTTTTGTTACGCAAGTAGAATCTTGAGCAGTCTCCAGCACACTGAGCTGAGGTCATTCTTCATAACTATAGCCATAATAGGCTTATAGGAAGTGTGCTGTGACTACGTGCACTCTGTTCGCAGAATCTAGTATGTCAGAATAACAAAACCATGCCTCATTTACATTAGCTATTTCATAAGCATATATGATGAACTGAGCAGGAAGAACATAGCAAGTACAAATACAACAACACAGACAACTGGCACTGCAGATGGGCGACTGAAAGTGTGTCATCCCCATCTCCAGTCTAATCACCTCCGCCCGCGCTCCTCCTCTGTTCCTCTCTCCCCTCCCCTCCCTGTCTCTCTATCTTTCGCTCTCCATCCTCCCCTCACTGTCTATGTTGTGGAAAGACAAAAAGTTGATTTGTTCCTAAGAGGCTGCCGCTCAGCACATCCAGCCAAATTCGCATGTCTCCGTGCGTCAGCGCATGTTTCTGTGGGCGAGGACACATATGGTGATGAGACCGAGCACATGTGTTATTGTCGCCTCCTCCAAGTTAATCTCTGAAGAGGAGGTGTGGTTGCCTCCTCCTTCTTTTGGATCCCAAAACTGAATATTCAACAGCGTTTTGCCTCGAGCTTTTCATCGAACGTCAGTTTTGACTGTGAAACATCCTCGGGTGGTTCCATTTTTTGATAGTTTACCTGGCTTTGCTCTTCTGACATCTCTCTAAAATGAGTTTCAGCAGTGATATGGATGAGACTGAAGATGGGAGGTGAGTTGTTTTCTATTGTAAATATGAGCCTCAGCAGAATGTTTTGTTTTTATTTAATTTATATTTTTAAATACATGGGCCCTAAAAGCAGTGCATCTCTAAGATTACTAACCAAGCTTATTCTGAAGGCTAATAATCTTACAGGAAGTAGCTCAGATTAATAGATAAATTGATATACCAACTGAACAGATTAGCTGATGCTTATCTGTCTTTTTATTATTAGATTTATTTGCTGTCGGTCTGTGGCTATCAAATGCAATGCAGGCTTGTTATGATGACCAGAAAACAAATTAATGTCTGATGTTCCTCTACTGGAAGGGCATCATTACAGAGAATGCAGTGGACTGAGAGGACTCTCGTGTCTCTACCTATCATTTTCTCTTACTGGTGGCCTTAAAGGGCCATGGTCACACACACGAAATGCAGAAGAAGAATTAGGTCACTTACATTGTGTATGAAGAAGCATTTTTACTAAAAACACAACTTTTAACCCCCTGTACGCCTATAAACCTAAATAAATGAACCAACACTGTAGTATAATAAGACTTGCCTTCAGAAAATTTTCTTAAGTTTATTAGATGTAGGTCTCTGTACAGAACAATGTAAAAATTATCTAATTTTCCAAAAACTTTCCAGTAAAAACATCGGAGCTTCCTTAAAACAGGATGTAATTACTCTTTAAGCAAAAGAAGTAAAAGTAAATTAGATTTGTTTACAGTAAATATACCTTGAATTGTTTATTTCTGTTTATTACAAATACAGTAAAGAACTTTCTAATAATATTTTGAATATTGGGTAAGAAAAATGAATGCAATTTGAGATATATTCTCTTCAAAACAAATCTTGTTTATTTTTTGTATTTGAAAAATACAAAAACACTAGTAGTGTATTTCAGTTTGACTTGTTTTTCCAGGACTAACAGAAGAGGAACAAGAACATGTCCTGCTTGATGCAGCACATTCATGATTTTGCCAAGTAGGGCATGTTCCTGGATCATCATCTTTTGTTTATCCTGGGACAATGTTCGTGTCAACAAACATAGTTGTAACCGGATTCCGAACCTTAACTTAGTTAACCCTTAAATTGTAAGGAAGTAATAGGTTGATAAGCATGTTACTCAACTCCTAACCCCGCTCTTATCCTCACCCTACAATCTGATTGGTTGATGGACATGTTGTTTCAGGTACAAAAATTATGTTGGCCCAGGAAATAAAACATACCACTTGCCAAATCGCGGTAAACAACTCCTGTGTTTTTTGTCAGAAAAAAAAAATCACTGGATGAACCTTACAAATTGATGAGTCAACCATCCATTGTGACTCATCACTAGTCCACGTCGTTATGGACACAGCTGGACTAAGCTATTTAGAGCTCATAACAAAAAATATATATAAGTTATTTAATATGGAAAATCAAGATGTTACATTTTATCTGTATGTCAATCTACTAGATGTTTGTTGGATAATCTATGAGAAACTGTGTACTTAGTTGCCATTTTGTTGAAAAAAAAGGAGCCTCAGAGCTATTTTCAATGTCCTGCCCTTCACCCAAAATAAACAAAATCAATAATTCAAGACTCGTGAGCTAGAAGACCTTGACCATTCTTTCCTTGCGGCACTGTCATGCCTGAATACTCAATAAAACCATGCCATTTATTTGAATTTATTTATTTATTTTCTTATTTTAATGCGACAACTAAGCACACCCTCCACTGGTTGATTTCCAGTAACATGAAAACACTGTGGCTCTGTTTGAGTGTTCTGGCTTCTAAACTTGGGCTGTACCTTTTTGGCTGACAGAACTCAGCAGAATGTTTTTTGCAGTTTATGCAAATCACGCAATGCAATTAAATAATAATAATAATACAAAATCACACTATTTTCAAAACGTATGCCATTGATTTTTATTGTGAGTTACTGCATGACTTATTTTTCGGTGAAACTATAAAGTTCTCTCTGATGACGTATGCCAGATTTCTCCAAATATGTGAATGCTGGAGTATGCATATAGATGGAACTAAGTACAATTAATGGCATTTACACAGCCACTCCACACATGCACAATAGTTGATTTCATCTTTGTTCAGTGTCTGTGCTATTTCTCTCCAGAAGTTATAAATGCAAAAAATGCAAAAAAATATGTACCTCTGTGCACTTTTTGTGTAACACCGTTTTTTACCTACCTTACTGCATGTTTCGCTGCAGTTTCAAAGAGAAATGCCCATTGAGTGGCATAAAACACTGGTTAAATATGTCAACCCTGGCACGTATTTATTGCATTGATGTAGGTATGTATTGTGGCGGTTCAGAAAATTGATATGAAAACACATTTTTTGATGCAACCGTGCCAGTGCAGCTTCCTTTTACAAAGATTTGAACTGTTTTGTTGAACCATAGTTACACAGGATTCAAACCGGAGCTCCTCTCGAGTACATCTCTGTACTCCGTGAGCTACCGAACAAACCTCTGAAAACCCATAGATATGAAGCAGGATATGTGAGATGCTAACGTTCAAAAGCATTCCTTTTCAAATCTCCCAGCATGTTAATATTGTTTTGAAGTCGTAACATGATATTCGTTTAGTAATAGCGAAAATTAAACTTCATTAATCGGAACTCTAAATTTGTGTGAAAAGGAATAAAAGTGTGCATAATAAGAGTGTTAACAGAGTTTACTGTCTATTGTTCATTTCTTTTGTAAACTGCAGTGATACGTACTTCTTAGTACTACATGTTTTGTGTCTCGCTTGAATAAAAAAAGCACAGAAGTGCGTTTATGCCATGAGACGGTATAAAAAAATAGTTGCAGAGAACTCTTACCCACAAGCACTCGTCAAAGTGCCAGTTTACTGTAGTTGTATCCCGAGTAGTTTGACAACGGACGTTTTTTGTTGCATCTCTTCAGTTTTTGAGAACCCAGGCCAGGCCACCCATTTCAATGATCATTTTGACACACCCGTCATTTTATACACACTGTAAGCATAACATTTTATACACACAAAACTAGCTAGCATTCATCTTCAATTACAACATATTAAAATCCGGTCAAAAACCAGTGGTCCACACCCAACACATTTTTACAATGATCATTACACTCAGATGTGTGAATCTCAATTTCTGACTCTAAGCAAGGCAGCTTAGCCAAGGAGAGGATGGTGTCTTTTTTTAGCGAACATGTATTGCTAATAAACAAGCTATCCCTAAAATATACATCACAGCAAGGGAAATATCCTTTAGAAGTATCCTTGCCAAATAATGCCTATTAAGTTGAGCTTTTGGCAGATTGAGAGAAAATTTGGTTTGGAAAAAGCTGCAGAAGCCCTTGTTGGTTAGGCAACGTGTCAGTCGAGCACAGAAGACTCATCCTGCTGATAGCAGTCTCTGATTCAGCTGTCTCACTGCATTAAAACCCTCGGCTGTCTAACTCTTTAAAGCAACATGCACACAGACATACATTTTATAGGAGGATTGTTTTACTGGGACAGTGGTTTAGTTTGCCTACTAAAAAAAGCATTCTACGGCTTATGTCAGTGAATTCTGATCGAAAACTCCCACGCCATTGAATCGACAGCATGTACTGCAAACCAGAATGACCCACATATTCACATTGGCTGTGAGGGTGAAATGGTCACTGTGTCACTGTCTTGTATTGGTATTGATGATATTAGCAAAGGCCGGTTTCTCTTAGTATAAACATTTGTTCTGACCCCTTTTCCCCTGTCATCTGCAAACATGCTTACTGGCGTCTGTATTTGGCGTATGTGGGTGTGTGCGGGTGTCGTGTTGTTGTGTGTGAGTGTAACCTCAAGCTGAACAGGTGTGGTATGGTGCAGCTTCTTTAGACGCGCTGCGGCAGATGGCCAGAGAAACAAGTCGCCTTTGCTCCCCGGGTCAGATGATGTTTATAAGGTACTTAAACTGGGTCATGGGCGGGTGGATCTGTATCTGTCCTCAGCAAATGTGTGTACACCCGGACTGGGCTCTTATTTGATTTATTGTTTGGTGAAAATAGGACACATATATATTGATGAAAAATCATTTGAAATAAGTCTTAATTTGATCAATTTAATGTATCCTTGCATGGTATAAAAGTTAATAATAAAAAAAAAAACATACATGTACATATGTATACATACAGTGTGTGTGTGTGTGTGTGTGTGTGTGTGTTTGGTATTATTAAATATTTAATTAATATAAATAGATACAATGGGGCAGAAAAGTATTTAGTCTCCCACTTAAAAAGATGAGAGAGGCCTGTAATTTTCATCATAGGTATACCTCAACTATGAGAGACAAAATAAGAAAAGAAATACAGGAAATCACATTGTAGGATTTTGTATAAATTAATTGGTAAATTCCTCTTGAAAAATTGTAAAAAGTATTTAGTCACCTACAAAGAAACAAGATTTCTGGCTCTCACAGACCTGTAACTTCTTCACTTGTTGCCTGTATTAATGGTATCTGTTTGAACTCGTTATCAGTATAAAAGACACCAGTCCACAACCTCAAACAGTAACACTCCAAACTCCACTATGACTCAGACCAAAGAGCTGTCAAAGGAACACCAGAAACAAAATTGTAGACCTACACCAGGCTGGGAAGACTGAATCTACAATAGGTAAGCAGCTGGGTGTGAAGAAATCAACTGTGGGAGTAATTATTGGAAAATGGAAGACATACAAGATCACTGATAATCTCCCTCGATCTGGGGCTCCACGCAAGATCTCACCCCATGGGGTCAAAATGATCACAAGAACTGTGAGCAAAAATCCCAGAACCACACGGGGGGACCTAATGAGTGACCTGCAGAGAGCTGGGACCAAAGTAACAAAGGCTACACTCAGTAACACACTGCGCTGCCAGGGACTCAAATCAGGCGTGTCCCCCTGCTTAAACCAGTACATGTTCAGGCCCATCTTAAGTTTGCTAGAGAGCATTTGAATGATCTAGAAGAGGATTGGGAGAATGTCATATGGTCAGATGAAACCAAAATATTTTGAGTGAAAACCTCTAGATCTCAACCCCATAGAAAATCTTTGGAGGAAGTTGAAAGTCTGTGTTGCTCAGCGACACCCCCAAAACATAACTGCTCTAAAGGAGATCTGCATTGAGGAATGGGCCAAAATACCAGCAGCAGTGTGTGAAAACCTAGTGAAGACTTACAGAAAACGTTTGACACATTGCCAACAAAGGGTATATAACAAAGTATTGAGGTGAAATTGTGTTATTGACCAAATTATTTTCGACCATAATTTTCAAATACATTTGCCGTACTATTTATGCTCCTATTTACATGCAGTTTTCACATACACGTGATACGAAATTTGTTGGGATGTATTTAATACGCTGTTTTCACATGCATATGACATGAAATTTGTTGGTGTGCAGATGATCCAAGATTTGTTGGTGTGGATATTATATGTAGTTTTCTCGTACATATGATACGCATCTACCCCACAACCCTGCCCATCACATAGCAAGTAAAATTTGCCTATCAATACTGCAAGTTTGTATTTCTTTTTATTTGGCATACTATTTATATGCACTTTCATGAGATTGGTTTGTCAGAATCAGCAAGGCTGTGATCGTGCATTGTAAGAACACACTAAGGTAAAGACTGGCTTGTAATACCGGTTATTACTTTGAGAAAATCAGAACGAGTAAGGGAGTTTTCTGTGATGAATTGGCTTCTAAATGAATCTCATTATAGTTTTCTTGAGCCGAAATCATGCCCCTCAACTTATTTCTGTGAAATAATTCTCACATGCACCTCAGACAAATTATACTCTGCAAACCATCAGCCACTTTCATCCTCAAGGTTAAAGCAGGCTTTGCTTGAAGAAGCAGGAAGCACCAGAAAGACGAGTATAAATCAATGGTGGATGATTTCATGGTCTGGTAACTTCAGATGACTTTTATACAATATGAATGTGAAAAAATGTATAGACTTTTTCGCACTTGTTGTGTCATAACATAATCTTAAAATAATTGTTAAACATTTGCTCATGAATATGCTAAAATCGCATATTAGTGCATATTAGCATCTATCATAATCTTAACTTTTATCACTGCATTCCAAAAGCTCTCCATTACAATCTTGACTATATTTTCGGCACTAAAGAAAGTTTAAAAAGCATAAATCACGAAGACAGATACTTTATATATATATATATATATATATATATATATATTTAAAATGGCATCATGGTGCGTCACATCAGTGATGCTCAAAGAGACTTTGATACAAGCCATAACTGTGGGGTTTGCTTTCCACATCACTGTTCAAGTGCCAGATGTCCTAGATTTTCAAGGAACATCCATCTGTGGAGTTCAAATTTTTACATATATTTATATTACGTGTATATTCCCTCTAAGTGCATTACACAAATGTTGATTTTTGTTTTCTAAAATGTAAAAGCAAAAGAGGTCAAAAAATAACTAGGTAAAATAATCTAATTAAACTCTCATTTAGTCATTTTTATAGGCTGTATCCATTCAACTTTATTTCGAGTGACATTTCTGGTAAATTTATTCATAGCATGGGCCATTGGAATTTTTTATCATATCAGTGAGAATTTACAATGTTGTAATTCACACGATCAAGCCACTTTACTAAGAAAATGAAAACATGATGGTACCAGTGTTTTTTTAACCAGGCCTACTCGGTTCTTGCCGTGTACGCCCACATGATTTCCGTGATGCAGAAGTCGAAGAG
>JAUCMU010000027.1:6048573-6059641 GCA_032275025.1 Enteromius treurensis | reverse complement strand
TTATGCTGTTATAAGTTTGCCTGCAAGTGTAAGCATTCATGCTATATTTTGGCTACAAATAACAGTCATAAATGCATTTGAATGCTGCTTCTGTTTCTTCTGCAGTGGAAGGATCAATTTTGTGGATGTGTGTGATTTCATATGATTGGTAACATTATCTTATTATATTAAAATATGTCAAATGACTTTGAAATATTTGTATGCATTGTTAAGTCATATAAAATGTAATTTCCTAACAAGAAAATTGTGGCCAGTGAAAATGCTGAATGGCTAGTAAATTTGGAAAACCACTAGCCACAGTGGCTAAAAAGTTAATGTCAAGCCCTGTTACACGCACCATACTGAGGGTTTTTACATGTGTGAATTTACAGAAATATTGCAGCTGTAGATTCTATGTACCGGTGTGTACTTACACTGTGGTTACATACACATCTAGTTACTATGGAAGTACACAGGTATAATGGACACTTAATATATAGTGGGACCTCCTTTTTAACTTTATAAGATTTAAAGTACACTAGTACTTTTAGTATATGTTTCAATCAAGTGCACTTCTTTTTCACATGGCAGCCTCCCATCCACCCCAGAACAATCTCATTAAACTTTGAGTCGTATGTTTTCATATATTAAAATTTGAATATAAATTTACTCATCTGTAAAGCAATATATAACAGTTGCTACTGACTTATTCATGAGTGCCTTCCTGATGTTAAAATTGTTTTACAAATACAGCAGTTTGCTGAGTGCAGCCTCAGCAATAAAATCACTGTTCGGTACTTTTGTCCTGAACAGTTTCGAGCATACAAACATACTCTTGAGGACAGAACTGTTGAGTGCGCTCTTTTTTGCCACATGAACCATTAATGCGCACCACTGTTCTCATGGTGCAGAGTTTTTAAACAGCAGTTCCTAACACCTGAGCTCTTTACCCTTAAGTGAGATTCTGTACAGTAGATTACAGTGCATGTATGCAGTATATCTTTAACAGAGCTGGAAATGAGATTTATATTTCCCAATTAGATGCCAGCCAAGAATTTTATTATACCTCCTGCTTGACAGTACAAAGAGTTCTCTGCATAGATGGATGAAAATTTAAAGACCCCTTAAAGTTACTTGGAAAAAAAAATGTTTAGCGCAACATGACTCATCAATATTTTTGCTCTAATTTCCCAGAAGAGGTAAAAAATGGTAAATTTTGAATGCATAAGTTCTAAAATATGAATTTGGCTGACACTTAAGTGTACACTAGCATATGGATGACTTCAGACACATGGATTAAACACAAATTCCGATTTCATGAGGCCTTTAAATAATAAAAATTGTTTTTTGAGCACTGAAATCAAACATACATGTAAAGACATTCCCCCTTTTTAATTGTTTCCAGCCTTGGTGAGGAGTTTTACCGCGAGGCTATCGAGCACTGCCGCAGTTATAATGCTCGACTTTGTGCTGAACGCTCCATGCGCCTGCCCTTTCTTGACTCCCAAACAGGCGTAGCACAGAGTAACTGCTACATATGGATGGAGAAGACCCATCGTGGGCCAGGTGTGTGCTTATGTGTACAGTATATCACACTATATTGATGATTTTGTTGTCAGTTCAAGGTTTTGATGTCTAAACCATGGCTCCGGTGCTTTTGTAACCCAGGTGTGGCTCCAGGGCAGCTCTATACTTATCCTGCACGCTGTTGGAGAAAGAAGAGACGGTTAAATATCTTAGAAGATCCACGTCTTGGACCCATTGAGTTTAAAATCGGTAAGAAAGAGAGTTGGTATTGAGAAAATGTTTTTTTTGTTGCACTTTTTACATAAGTCTCTGATGCTCACGAAGCCTTGTTGATATGTATTCAAATACAGTAAAATAACAATTTAAAATATATTTTCTATTTTAATATATTTTAAAGTGATATATATATATATTAATGTGATGTCAAAACTAAATCTGACCCTTACTGATGCACATTTTAGGTTACCTGACTCCGATACTAAGAAATTCTATTCAAATAATGAAGAAAATAATATATAAAGAAAAATGTAATTTAAAGGGATACTCTACCCCAAAATGAAATTGTATTATTAATGACTTACCCCCATGTCACTTCCTCAAGACATAGTTTAACATATTTTGGATGAAAACCGGGAGGATTGTGACTGTCCCATTGACTTCCAATATTAATGACATTGTCACAATAGTCCATCTGCTAACAGTAATGTTATGAAGTGACAAGAATGCTTTTTGTATTTTGTAATACTGTTTTCAACTGACACAGAAGAGTGTATGCTTTGTCCAGTGGATGCTCTCTAAAATGGTGACATTACATTGAACATTGAATAAATTCATTATTTTTGTTTTATTTCCGTACTAAAAGTATTCTGGCTGCTTTCATTTTGGGGTGGAGTAACCATTTAATACACCTTTTTTTGGGACACTTGGTTTTGTATACCCTATTGAAACAAAACAGCTTGGTTAGGTACGTTTTGAAGCATGGCAGCTGGTTTAAGCTGGTCCTGAGCAGGAGCTACAGTAGTTGCTTAGGACCAGCTCATAACCAGCTGCCATGCTTAAAAACATACCCAACCAGCATATGCTGGGTTTTTTTTTTCTCAAAAGGGTAATCTTGTAAACGCACAGTTTGAACAGAAATACTTGAAATACATAATCGTTTTTCATTGCTTTGCATTTATGGTTTTACATGCAATTTTCTTTAAGACTGAATGACAATAACACTGTCTGACATAGCCTTTTAAAAATGCCTTGGTGTGACAATTGTTTGCTGTATGTGTCCAGACTATGAAGCAGCACTAAAGAAGGAAGGGGGTGTTCCTGAGGGTCCTGTTCTGGAGTCACTCCTCAGTGGAGAACTGCTGGATAAGAAGGTTGAAACAAAGGAGGAGGAATCCATGAGTGAATGCCAGGTAAGAAAGATTCCTTAGCTGTGGTTTGCTCACAGTCCCAGTGTGAACAAAACACACTCAGCAGTCAACTAGATAAAGAAGGTTTTACACACTCTTGCTTGTAGCATACACTAAAGTACACGCTAATACACTGTCCCTATGTGTGGTGTTTGGTTACCCGAAATGTTCTTCCCACCACTCCATTCAACATTTTGTTTTTGCAGTCTTCATCTCCCTTCCTTTCTCTCCCCTTTAGATTTCTCTGTAGTACTAGTGTCTCTTTTTGGCAGTAACAAAAATCCCTGCAGGGCTGACATGCCCCCACTGGCAGACTTCCTTGTTACCCACAAAGTGTGTATGTTTAGGAGTGTATCTTTGTTATTGTGTGTGTGTCTTTGTAAGTACATTTGACAAAGTTGTTGTATTGATTTTGCGGAGTGCGGTTGCACATTTCCGACGTCTCTGGGTTTACAGATACTTACATCTGACCGCGTTGACGCGTGAATGCTTATAGATCGTAATGAACCCGCCTGTCAGTCGATGGAGCTGTCACTACTGTCACCACCC
Organism: Enteromius treurensis; assembly: GCA_032275025.1. Classification (NCBI taxonomy): domain Eukaryota; kingdom Metazoa; phylum Chordata; class Actinopteri; order Cypriniformes; family Cyprinidae; genus Enteromius; species Enteromius treurensis. Next base: position 6,056,180 of record JAUCMU010000027.1, on the reverse strand, counting down.
TCACAGTTTTGCACACAACATGACATCTATCCCAGGGGTGGACAGTTAACCAATTAGCACTTCAATTAAGAGGCACTCTTTAGAGCGCTTTGTCCCCTGGGAGCAGACCTGTGATCCTGATGCTTGCTTCGCCTCAGGCCCCAGCAGGAGTTAAAAAGCTGTGCGCCTCCCTGCTACCGCTGTTCACTTCCCACAGCCATATATTATGAGCGCGCTTGCAGTTGTGCACTTGCTAGGCAATCATTACAGTTAAGGCCTCGATATACTTCATGTGAAACAAACTGGTGTTACGACGTTTTAAACAAAAACAGCAAGACGTCACAATATACTTCAAGTGAAAACATAGAATAAACTGGTGCGACATCATTTCGACAAATCAGCTAAAGGCCCGTTCACATCAAGCATTTAAAGTTTAAATTTTAGATAATGATATTGTTATAAAAATTATTTCTTAATATTAAAGAGTAGCAGATAAAGATAAAGACACAGAGAAACTATATTGTTGAAATCATTTTCAGAACGTTTTTTTTTCCAGCGGATGAATGAAACAAACATTGACAGCCAATCAGTTAGTTACTCAATAGTTATCGTTCTTGGTGTGAACGGGGATTTAGGCCTTGATAAGCTTCAAGAAAATTCAAGAACAAGCTAGTATGACAACATTTCAAACAAAAACAATGCCCCAAAATAATCCAGACGAAACAGACGAACAAGCTGGCGTGATTATATTTATCTACTGTGGTAATTTTCAGGTTGTGTTAAAAGGTTGTTGGTCTAGATAAAGAGCGGTATGTTTACCTCGTGTGTGATAATTTTCGTGAGCTTCTGGTACAATACTTGGACATTTCCAATCTGGCAACACACTCACCTTTAAAGCATCCTAGGTGTATGTGATTTTCTTCTTTCAGAAGAATCCAATTGCAGTTATAGTAAAAACGTCAGAAGACGTGAAATAATGTGCACATATTTGTAATAAAACATCCCTCACATGGCTCCGGAGGGGGGAAAAACAGACCATTTAATTCTAAAGACAAATCCTAGGGTTATAAATGGACATGTAAAACCCTTTCGGGAGATTTTTTGCTCTGACTTAAGCCACATACCTTCTAAGAAGATATCAGAGAAGAATTTAAAAGACCACATCAATGCATTTTATGGCACCATTAATACCACTACCAGCTAATGTTTACTGTAAACTAATATAAAGAATATTTTCCATATTGTTTTTCTTAGGGTATTTTATTCCCCCGCTCATCTTTCCTGCACCAGCTTGTTTGACATTGGAGTGTTGTTCATACAGTACAGCTGACTCATACATGCTGGTCTTTCCTTGTGGTCACAGAAGCTGCTGGTGGGAGATTTTCCTCACGAGCTGGACATGGACGAGATGGAGGAGGATGTTCCTAAACGCAAGAACCGCACCAAAGGACGGGTAAAACACACGCAGCTATAACATCTTCTGCAGTCACAAATTAATTAGTATGAATCATACTAAAACTGGAGTGAATCATACAGGTTTGTAGGCTGATTACTTACAAGACTCAGCTGGTTTTGCTTCAAAACTCATTTCAACATTGGCAGACAAGTACTGAGCCAGAAGTACATGGGTCTGGGTCATAATTTTGTTTACCACCTTTAGTGGTTTTAAGGCAATTAGATTGATTTTGACTAGAAGTATTTTGCTAAGTGATTTAGAAACATTAGAAACATTGTATTATTTATATTCAGTATTGTTTGGTTTCCTGCTGTCAGAACAAAACGTTAAAGGTTTTGGGGTTGCAACTGACCAGTTGAGAAACTCTGCTATTGGTAGCAATTAAACCCGCAACCCAAGGTTTTGTATTAATATATCACAGGTTTGCAGAGAGCCCTGCAGGTTCTTTGTTTAATCTAGGATTCCTGTTTCTTCAAGGCTGCTGTCTGAACAAAGCAGGCCATTGTAGCTCATCAGCCATTGATCCATTATGGCTGTTTAGCACATCTCCAGGTTTGATCCCTGCGTAGCTTTCATCATTGCGTTCTACTGGCTTTGTGTTGATTCAAAGCATCTCCTTCCGAACAGCCGTGAAAAACCTCCTTTAAAACCACTTTGAAGACAACACCTGATGTGTGGTAGCACACTGAAAACATGACAAAGTTCATCTGTAATTATAACCCCACATACATGAAAGGCTGGAATCGTAAGTGGTTCTGTACAGAAATGCATTCAAGGCATGAAATAACCACAGCCTGCAGAAGGAAGACTTTACAAAATTGCTGTTTTTGTTGAGGTACAAGGTTCACAAGTGAAATAAGATGTGACATGTGGATTAAAATATGGCAGGTTATGAATTTTTAACAAATGTGATGATAATGATAAATCAATATTTGCCTATGCAGAAAGTAGAGAAATTTTGAATGAATACTATATATATAATTATTTTTACAGTTTGTTTGAGATTACATACTCAATGAAAAAACTATGGTGGCCCAGTAACAAAATTTAAAAAAGAAAAATAAACACACAAAATTTCTCGAGTTCGCGCTTCTTCAATGATAGTAAAGCATGTTTGGCGAGCTGTCGGGGGCAAGCTGGGAGTTTGGTGAACCCCGAACCCTATTAACGAGAGCCCTAAAGCAGGGCATGGCTCAGATTCCTGCCCGAACCCTGCATGCCTCCCGTTGAAAGGAGCGAACGGCTGAGAAGTGGAAGCGGAGGGTAATGCAAAAGCGAGATGCGGAAGGAAAGGAAACTGGCCTATTTATAGTGGAGAAAAGTGACTGGATTGGCTTACGATGTGGGCAGTGCTGATTAAAAGATTGGTAACAGCTGATTTGGGTTTTGTACACGCTTTTGCTCCGATTTGGTTTATAACTACATTTAAAAAGCAAACATAAGCTCACAACACAATGACATTAAGCCACAACACAATGTAAATGCTCCCGACCACTAGGGGGCAGTTGGTCTGCAGAAACGGCTATTATGCGCATGTCACGCGGGCGGGCTTGTTTTGACAGCCCATGACGTTATTTCAGTTTGCGATGTATTGTCCATTTTGTGGGTCCTTAAAAAAAAGTTTTACCACCAACAAAGCCTGCCGCGCCCTGCGAGTACCTTGCACAAAAGAAAAGTTTCTGGAGACCAAGTGTTGTGAGCTTATGTTTGCTTTTTAAATTGCGTTGTGTTGTGCACTACTGGGCCACCATAAAATCACTATAAAAAATGTCAAAAAAAAGTTAGAATTCTTCTCATATAAACACACTGTCACGTGAGGCGCGATGTGCTGGCTGAGCTCGCGCTCTCGCTTCCTTGCGAGACACGACAGGCACGACAGGCAGGCAGAACGCGGAGACAGATTAACATTAACTTGGTTTTAATCAAAGAAAGAACACACAAAGAAAACGCGTAGAGCTACGCAGAGCTCAGATCCTCGGACACACAACGCTACATAACTTTAACAACGACTGAATTCAACGGAAAAAGACAAGGCTTATAAAACACAGAACTAATGATGAAACACACAGCACCTGGGAAGACAATTACACACTAAGGACCGGGGCGGGGTTTACAAAATGACAGGAGAACACGAGGGAGACTGAATGAAAACAAAAACACAGACCACGAAGACATGGAACGCCTGGGGGGCGTGACATAATTTAAATATGCAAAATAATATTAAACTGTACACTTGATTTTTTTTCTATGAAATTGAAGGCTTGTTTTTCATTTATTAATTTAACTTTTCTGTTTGAAACATTAATAAGCCTTTACATCTGCTTTATAAATGCTTTACAAGCTATAAATAGTCCTCACTTTAGACGAGCTCACAAAAAACAGACATCTGGCAACTACTAAATGCTTTATAACTACCTGGTTTAATCATGAATTACAGCAGAAACAAGTATTAATAAAGCATTTATTAACACACTGAACAACTAATATCATGTGTCTAAATAATAAGATTTATTACTGTAAATTTAAGTAATTTATTAATCATTTACTTAGAATTTCTAAATGATCTTATCAAATACTGACTACTCCTAAATAAATGGTTTTCTAAATAACATAATAATTAAATAACTGATCATTAATAAAGTATGAAAATACAATTATTAAACATTATATATATATGCTCAAGAACACGGCATTTATAGATGCACTTGTAAACTGTTTACTAATGCATAATGCTGTGGTAACAATGGTTTATAAAGGATTAAATAAATACTTACTAATGCTTTCCTAGTGTGTAGTCATTATAAAGTGTAACTGTTTGTTATTTTTATTTGTATTTTTCAATTAAATAACACTCTGCATAAAAAAACTAAGCTTGCCAGCAGGTGGCAATAATGCCTTGATATTCATTTAAACAGTTGATTCATTCAAAAATTAAGTAAAGAGTTATATTCATGAATAGGAATTTATTCATTGGTTCACACGATTGATTCAAAATGCGGATTCATTTAGGAACTATACACAGCTTGCTTTAAAGATAATATGTTCTCTGAAACATTAAGCAACAAAACATAATATTGTGTTGTGTAAAATATAACACAATATCAGCTTCTTATTTACTGAAATGCTCTACACTTTCAGAAATAAAGGTACAAAAGCTGTCATCGGCGCAATACCTTTTCAAAAGCTACATGTTTGCACCTAAAAAGTGCATTTTAGGTTTTTTCTTTTCTTTGAAAAAACTGTCAGGCATGTCTGAAAAAAACAAAAAAAAAAAACAACAAAAAAACATCTTATCGATTAACTTATATCTCTGCGCAGCTTAAGTTGAGATTTGTTTAGACAATTCTGCCTGATTTTGTGAACTGGTTCATCAGTTAGTTCACCAAAAGAGAATCGGTTCAAATGAACATTCATTTGTGAACCAGGCAATGGTCCAACTCTTTGCCTAAGACTATGGATTACATTCAATAACTTTGTAAATAATGTTCAGTTTCTTGCACAGACTGATCAGTCACACTTCGTAAGACTTCAACATATATTTATCATCAAGGGCCACAATTGAATTATGTAAAACATAATCCTCATCCTTATGAGAATTATGAACATTCATCCTTACTTTACATCATGCTGAATCATCTCTGCTATAGTAAATCAACATCGAAAATGTAACATAGCAAAGGTATGGAAGACAAAATGCTAATTTGGCAATCTATTGCTGTAATGTGTAATTTTAATTGGTTATTTATTGTGAAATATTTGTTAAATGTCCATTTTACAGTATTACAATATAACACAATTCATAACATTTTTGTCAAAACAGAATAAATATAGCTACTAGCAGACTACAGAAATCAGACTTTATGCAATCGGACTCCACTTTTGCATGACGTCTACATATGTCGACAGTTGGTTTTTGGGGAATAAAAACATTTTTTTTTTAAATTTTAGTTCATAAAATACTAACATCTTGATCATACTTTTGTTACGCCCATGCTGGGCTCCACCCTCTGCTCTCATTATCACCTAGATCACATGCACCTGTCACAGTCACCTGAACCTAATCATGACACTAATCAGCCACCACATATAAACTCACTCCAAACAACACTCTGGGTCCGAGCTCGTTCATGCGAAGATGGACTATTTCCTATCATTTTTTTAACCTAAATTGACCTCCTTGTATAAAAGTTTTTCGCAGAAATGCCTGGGGCATTAAGCACATTGCTATTGCTGTCAGCCATCTTGGATGTCATCAAGCAATGCATTTTTGGAATGTAAGATGGTAGCCACTGTTATACATTATGTTTCTGTCAATCCACTGACACTGGCCTCAAGTGGTTTTGAAAAAAAAAAAAATGTGAAAAAGGAACCCTAAATTGAGTTAACTGTCTACAAATGTGGACACCATTCATGAAATGGTTAATTTTGTGACTCTCTCAGTGATGGTAGCTACTGACAATCATTTGATGAATCACAGCTAGGTTTCAGTTAGAAAATCGGCACACATCTAGAACCCCTTTCATTTGGTATCGCACAAAACAGTTATATTTAATCTACAAACTGTTCAGAATGAATGTGTGTGAAGACGTAGCAACTCAGGATTGGTCATTTATTTGAATGCTAGTTACACTCTGTACACTCTGTAATTTACATTACGGTATCATCAAACGCACTGTGAAAAACAAAACCATATCCATAGGGGGTGGACTACATTGTAACAAAGTGGGACACTTAAGCAACGAGAACAGTTTGGCCTGATAGTGAAAAGAACTTTAGATGTAAATTTACATTTAATTTTTTTATTTATTTTTTTCATTCTTGGATGAGCTGTTTTAATACTTGGTTTAGTTCCTTTATCTGAATCCAAGTGTGATTCCACCCTTCTCCCTGCTAGTCTCTTTTCACATTGTACTAGGCTACCAGTTGATGTCTAATACAAAAAATACCACCATGAATGTGAATGATTGCACATATACAGCCAACTGCTTTTTGTGAGTCTTTTAGTATGTTTAAGCATGTAAGTGTGTAGGCTATGTATATCATGGGGAAGTGGAAGGGCGTGTGTGTTTAGATTTATTGATAAATTGTTACTAAGCAACCAGATACCAACATATGATATATAGTTAACCAGCAGTGGGCAAGTACTGGCCCTTGGGGTAAAGTGGAGAGTTTAGCTTCAAATCTAATTAAACACACCAAAATTAAATTTTCAAGAAACCTGTAGACCTTGGATAGATTATTAATGTGTATTTGATCAGAGTTGAAGGGAGAGCTCCCCACACCTGAGTGAAATGATGCCGTTTATACACACAGAAAACCCATACACATATAACATTTCCCCATACATTACTTTTGAGGCAGTGAAAACTTTAAATAAAGAATTAAAAAAAAAAAACGTATTCCTAGGGAAATTCCCCTTTGCAAGAGCAAATACAAATCAGTTGCACTTTATTTTACAATTTGTGTGTGTACTTGTACTTATAGTGTACTTATGTTATATTGCCGGTTCCTTCTCAGGTAACTAAATGGAGTAAAGTTAGGTTTAGGGGTAGGTTCAGGTTTAGTAGCTAGTTATTACCTAGTTATTGCAATTACTATAATATTTACATAGTATGCACATGAGGAACAGAACTGCAAAATAAAGGGCTACTCACAAAACTATTACATAGATGTTCAGTAATTCTAATGTTACAGTAGCAGCCTACTACTAAGTACAGTACTTACTGTACTTGGTAATTACTATGTTTTACAGTATGGACACCTTAAAATAAACTGTTACCAGAAAGTGTTATCCTTTATATTATGTAAACATTCATATTGGTTTACCATGTAATTGCACTGATGTTACACAGCAACTGCCAGAAAGTTAGGCTTCACATATAAATTTACTTTTAAATTTGGCCATTTAGCAGATGTTTTCACCAAAGCGACTTACAAAGAACAGTAGAAGCAAACAGACCAACAAGTGATGTGACAAGTATCAGTTGGTCCATTTGTTTTATTATTATTTTTTTATTTATATATTTTTTTTCTAAAGTAATTTTGATCAAAACAAAGGTTTCTGCAATTTCAGTCCATGTTTAGAATGACAAAATGCATATCTTCAAAGTGTGCACAAGGCAGCGCCGCCGCTCCCTATACGCAGAGTACGCAGTCTGCGTAGGGCACCAAC
>JAUCMU010000027.1:6029278-6048473 GCA_032275025.1 Enteromius treurensis | reverse complement strand
CAATGTATGTGAGATAGGCACCCTTTTAAATTCAGATATGCGAAATCCTCTAAAAAATTCAAAATATGCTGCAGAGTTTAAGTGGAGCACATTTAAAACACATTTTCTAAAAAGTCTTATTTCATCAAAAAAAAAAGCCTTTTTAATTAGAGGTACACTGCAAGTGCACATTGCTACAGGCATGTTTCATTTTCATGAAGGTTGTGTAAATATTTGTTTATTTATTTATCAGACGCAGTGTTGTTATCGCATCCCAGCACTTCCTGTGTGCAGGCTGTGGCACTAAAATTGAGCCCAGTAAGTAATAAAGCTGCTAATACATGAGCCATATGATTTAAAGCTTTAGGTCCTCTAACATTAAGACTTCACTACTCTCTTCTAAGGGTATATGAAGAAACTGCGGTATTGTGACTACCTGGGTAGATACTTTTGTGATGGCTGCCACGGTGGTTTGGAATCAGTGATTCCAGGTCGGGTTCTGAATAACTGGGATTTTGCACGTTATCCGGTCTGCCATTTCTCCAGACAGTTACTGGACTCTATATGGCAGGAACCGCTCTTCAAACTTACAAGTGTAGCCAGGAACCTGTACAGACAGGCCAAAGAGCTGCAGCGTTTCAGAGTGAGTGTTTCATTCTGCCCCAGTGCTATATTATATTATAGAAGTAATATTAATCATAGAATAATAACCATTAAAAGTGCTCTCACTAAAAGTTACCTTTTGATTATTCCTTATTGATCAGATGCCTCAAAACATTTCTGGAATCTACATATGAACTGTTTTTAAGTACACTACTTTTCAATGTTTTATTATTATTTTTTATTCCAACCTTCAGTTTCACACGATCCATCTGAAATCATTCTAATATGCTTATTTAGTGCTCAATTAACATTTATTATTATTATTATTATTATTATTACTGTTAAAACACTTGTGCTGAACAACAATTTAAATATTTTTTTAAATATTTAATTTTTGTAACATAAATGTGTTAATTTCCATCAATGTAGTGTGTCCTTGCAGGATAAAAGTGTTAATTATAATCTTACTGATCACTACTGAATGGTAGTGCACATAATATAAAAAAATAAAAAATAAAAGATTATAAGAAATCAGCTAATAAAAAAGGATATTCTCAGTTTATTAGAATCAAAGTGCTTTGATGTTTTTTGGCCTTTGCATATGCTTATTGTAGAGTGTCTGTCTGTATGTCTTCAAAAAATTTGAGATCACTCAGGCAGCATTTTATTAACTGTATGTTATCATTTATTTTTTAGGAACTACAGGAGCAACTTATATCCATTAAAAAACTTTTGAGCGCATGCAGACTATCAGCTGGGTGATTTACAAAACCTCTTGTTTCTGACCTTTTTAAGTACAGAGAATTCATTCATGCCAGTTAGATAAAGCCTTAAAACAATTATGTTTCTTTAAGAAAGTTGGGTGTGGGTAGGTTTTCTTTTTGACACTTGTTTCTCTAAACAGAGTACTTGACGAGTTTGAACAACTTCCTGCTCATCTGATGCAGGAACTTCACCTCTTCTCAATGCATGACCTCATCAGGGTAAAAAAGGGTCATCTCTGTATCATAATGAAAGCACTTATGCAGTCTGCAGTCGCTCACATAGACATATGTGAGGTTTGTCCAACTACTATTTGGATGCACACACACACACACAAATATATATATACACAAAAATAATGAACGTAGACAGTGTTTGAGAGTGTTTAACAATCCTCATTTCTGTTGTGTTCTTCAGCTGTGTCAGGCCAAAGGTTTTGTCTGTGAGTTCTGTCACAGTGAGGAAGTGATTTTCCCTTTTCAGAGAGACACCTGCACCCGCTGCCAAGGTCAGACATCAACATGCTACAACTACAAGTATTTTCAACACACAAAAATTACTGTCTATGTCTTAAAACATTTGGAAGCAATGTTTTTGTCCACCTTGGGTTATAGGGCTTAATCATTTAGTAGTCAGTGTAAGATGAGAACTCAATGAGAGCTGATGTAAGGCGATTCTTGATTACCTTTTTTTTTTTTTTTTTTTAAGACTGCAGAGCCTGTTTCCACAACTCATGTTTCCGTGATGAATCATGTCCCAAATGTGCCAGACTGCAGAAACGAAAGAAACGTCAGGAAGACATTGCGGTCTAAAATCTTCTACATGTCCCTCGCTGCGTTTTGAAGCTGTGTAAAAACTTCCAGGTGTTCAGAGCTTTTGGACTGTTCAACTACTGATATGTATAATATGCTGTAATTTTGTAAAGCATAGATAACTATTTTTTATATTGTTTGATGTTGTACACTGCATTTCAGTTACATAAAAAGCATTTCAATGTGTGAAGTTATACTGAAGCAGGGCACTGTGTTTCTATACGATCAGCTCATTATCTGCTGGTGTTTGCAGCACTTAGGAAACAGCTTGGTTTACAGATGTTGTGAATACAGTTATAATATTAATTAACTGTCTTCAACAGAAACGGCTTCAATTGCCATTTATTATATTGTTCAGCTTCTATTAACGTGTTTGCATTTCAGAAGTTACTGAATTCCCCCTGTATAATGCTGAACAAAAATTCAGCAAACTGTTTGTTTTAAAAGTTTGTTGGCTTAAAATAATAACGCCATACAAATTGATATTGTAGTTTCACAGTTGTAATGCAAAGTATAATTCGTTTAACTTTCATTTGGTTGAAGATAAAATGTTTTCTGACAAAAACACGTTAAATTAGAACTTTATAGGGCTATTGTAAAAATAATTTTTTACACATAAGGCCGTTTTTATGCATTCAAATAATAAACTAAATGTGATCAACAACAAAACATTTCACAGGGCCCTAAAATGTACATTTTGTTAAACTTTTAATAAATAGATTTTAAATGGTTATAATTATTTTTAAGTAATTTGGCATGCTTTCTGATTAATAGCATGCAATTTAACAATTAAAGAGGAATAAAAAAAAATCAAGAACGGAACCTTGAAAAATTAAAACAGAAACAAATAAAACATTTCATAAGGCCATTTGTTTATACACACGTCAGGGTTCAAACGCTTTAGAATTTTCTTTAGAAAAAAAAAAAATCTTTAATTTAGACTATTTAGTTTTTTTGTCCCAAATCATGTCCACTATTAACCTGAGCAATCGGTGGAGCCAACTCTGTTTGTGTCATGAACGAGACTGAATGCGTTCGGATCCATATACAGAGTATTTAATGAAGAAACTCACAAGGCAGGTAAACCACACAATGATATTACTGAGCTGAACAGGCAACTAAATACACACACTGATTAAGCAATGGGGTGGAGACTTTGAGTGAACAACCATGACAACAGATGAGTTAGGCGGAGACATCAATAGGAAGCCATGACAACATATAAGGTGGGCGGAGACATGAGTTCATTGATACGAAAGTCCAAGCATGAAACGGAGACACAAAAGCACAAAGGATGAGTCTAATGCTGGAGTGCCATTAAGACAGTCAGACTGGCAACTCCAGCTAGATCATAACAGTTTGCAGCTCAGGCATCTTATGTACATCTTCTTTTTTTATGTCAATAGCACAGACAGCAAAAACAACACAGCGACCCACAGATAATCACATACAAATACATTACAGGACATAACATTAACAATAAATAATTTATTATTGAATATTTCTCACTTCAGTGTCTTCTGAAGAAAACCACAGAGCGTACGAAGTACAGGATCCTTCAATTCCCTGATCAAGTATACTGCCTGTAAGGGTGCTCTGAAGCTGTTGACAAGACAGGGCTAACTGCAGCGAAAACACCTGACTTTCTTATCAGCACTGTCCTCACACCCAGCAAATGCAACCAGGTCCTTTAAAGTGAAATCGCATTAATATGACACCAACACTGACATGTTTTTACAGTCTTGCATCACAACAAAAAAAATGAGAAGATATTACATATATTACCTGAAAAGGCTGAGTTATAATGAATTTCCTTCTCCTGAAGTTCCCATCATGGTATTTTATGTTAATGACAATGCCATCTTGTGGCTCTGTCATTGTATCTAGAAGCCGCCGTCTTTCAAGTATAATCTTAAAAATAAATATATATATAAATATATTTTACACATTTCACAAAGAAGACAGCATACATAAAAAAAGCCTAAAAGCAATGTTTAACACTCACTCTTCTCCTGTCTCATTCCAGTGCTTCCACTCTCCGCCTTATGTCCTGTTTTGATTTAAAGCCAGCATAAAAAACATATACATTAGTATGAAATGGTTAGGGAAGACAAGTTAAACCATAAAGTCAAACAGTTAATCAAAATCAAACAATAACAAAACAAATCAGAATTTCATTTAATAAAATAACCCTAATCAAAATATTTAGGGGGGACGCATACAATGTTCAACATGACACAAGGAAAAAGAAAAGCTTTATATGCACTGATGTAGAACAAGAGGAGAAAATATAACTGTAAAATCATGGGCGTAAATCCCGGGGGGGGGGGGGGCAACTAACCCAGTTCATCTCACCTACTGTACCTACGGTAACACCTGCAAGTCAGGTATGTAACTGCATCTCTATACATTAACTAGTTGTTGAATTCCAGTAAGTAGGGAATTTTATTCACTTTAAATAAAGCGATTCTCTTTTATGTAGTTAATGCTGATCCGTTAATAAATTAGTTGTGGAAAAATGCTGATTACAGATGTCATTTTCCATGAATCTGCTATGTTATCAATTAAAACGTAACTAATCTAGTTAGCTTCTTTGCAATTTCTTGTTGCATGGTGCATTGCATAGCGACTTGGCATAATGTTAACATTAACGGCAGACATCCCAAGTCTCCCGGAAGATCCAGGAGTCTCCCGTATATTGATAGTGGCTCCCTGATGCCCGCAAATTGTATAAAATATCCCAGAATCTAGACCAAGCGGGCAAGCGTGTGTACGTGTGACATCAATGACATTAATTTGTTTTTAAAGTAGTTGCCTGGATAAAGATGGCGGGCGCGTTGACGTATCACAGCCATGGCTCAAAGCATCTAGGTATTTATCTATGGGCCCGGAGGCCCAACTGCACTCTCAGAACTGTCACTTTTTCAGACAGTGCCACCTGCTGTTTTGAAGATTACCTAACCTGAATTAAATTGCTGATAGATTGCAAAAATTTTCCAAATATAAAATATGGTATGACTGAATGCATTATTTTATAGTAACAGCAGGTAAAAGACAGACAAAAGATGGTTTGTGTATCCTCAGTTTTAATTAGAACAAAGAGCAACTGTTTACAGACATGCCACCTGCCGAACTAAACTGTCTCTCACTTCCGGGTTTTCCTGACCGCCCTGCAACTCTATCCTTGCTGGTGCAACACAATAACAACAATTTCCCCAACAACAATATAAAATATTACACATAGGTTATGATTTAATATCCTATCCCCTATATTTACAAACAAAATGATTTGTAAACAATGCAGCAAAAATGTTTAAAAAATAATTGGGTTAGTATATTATTTATTAAATAACATAAAATTTTATCTAACTATAAAGAGTGGTAGTTTTACATTGAATGACTCCCTGAGTGAGACCCCCTATTAGTGCCCTCCTCCCAAATAACATCAATAAAGGTGTCAACCATGGCATCTATTTCATGATGTGAATTACAATAAAAAACATTTACACTCAATAAGTTGCATTCTGTTTTATAATGCACTGTCACTTGCAATAAGTGGTATAAATATCAGACAATGCTTTGTGCACTTGGCATAAATAGCTGGTACCAAAAAAACGTATTATCCATATGGAATTGTCAGATATGAAAATCATGTAGAAATAATTGATTGATGTTTGACGCCGTGAAGAATAGTGTATGCCCTTATGTTTTTTTTTTTAAAGATTGGCTTAAATGTGTGATATGAAGAAATATAAAAAAAACGGATTTATAGTATTCTAAATTGATTCTCAATTACTGAAATGACTAGACTATTCATTGTTTCATGTTTTATACCGGATTTTAAATTCTACTGCAAATATGTATTGGTGTTGTATTGTTTTTTTAAAAAGGATTAATTATTAATACTAATAAAAATAAAAAACACACACACAAACACACTATTCCTAAAGGCATGATAAGCGGTATGTGTTGAAAATGACCAATCACAAGAGCAGACAGACCTGACATTTGATCCCCGCCCCCAAAGTCTAAAAAGTCTATTTGTTGAGCCAACAGGGGTTAAGCAGCTGAGAGAGCTCAGAGCGTCAAGCAAGCGCTGCTTGGGGCCATTCTCGTGTGTTCTGTGCTCTCGCGGTGCAGAAATGCTCCCTCAAAAATGGTTTTTAGCGCGCAGAAACGCGCATATCTTGTTTTTATGTGTGCTAGATTTGAAACTAGGCTATTTAAACGGCATAGGTAGGCTGTGATAGATAATAGAAAACAACTTAGGGGCGCAGATGATTTTTTCCCAATTAGAGCTTGTGGGCCCCCCCACGTGTCATGAAAAAATGCTGAGCGGCCCCATTCGCCCATGCCTAAAACTGCCACTGACTATAAATCTAAACTATAATTAAATACTAAAATAGGATATTCGTTTGTTGGTGTAATTAGATGCCACATTGATTTATGCAAAAAAACCTGGTAATTGTCAGTGATTGCTTTAATAAAATTAATAAACGTACTCACGTGTCTGATGTTGCAACTTCCCAACATTTTATAATGTTGGAAATTATTTCAACATTACACACTGTACTAAACAAATGTTCATCCAAACAGCAGATGGCACTGTCTCAAAAAGCTACAGGTTTGGAACTGCAGGTGTCACGCCCATGTCTGTGTTTGTGTCTTTAGTTTAGTTTAGTTTTGGTTTCATTTCATGATTTCCTGTATGTCTATATTTGGTCATGTTCCTGTCTTTGTTTAGATAATTAGTTACCCAATCCACCTGTGCTCTTCACCTGTCCTGATTTATCCCTAATGTCCTCATGTTTAAGAGCCCGTTCATTATGTCTTGTCTTTTGTCGGTTATCAAGGTTACTTTGTATGTGTATGTATTCTTGTATCTTCTGTCTAAAAGTAAAGTTAACTTTATCCTGCAACGCTGAAACCTCTGCCGTTCTTTACACACAACCGTGACAGAATAACCGAACCAAACAGTTTAGACTATGGCTACGGACAAACTGTGGCGTCTGCGGCAGAGTGGACGGACGTTGGAGGAGTATGTGGAGGAATTTTTGATCTCCCAAGAGGTAAGCTGGCCGGAGGAATGTCTCGGAGCCTGCTTTCGGTTAGGATTGGACAAAGATATTATTAGTTCTGATGTTCCCACGCATAGATTTTCCCTGAGCGAATTAATTAATCATGTTCTAGACTTGAGTAAGTCTAAATTCCTTGTCGAGGCGGAAGGGTCCGCACCACTTTGTCCAATCCGAGCCGAAACCCTCTGGGATGAGCCAGCTCATTCCCCACCGAAATCCTCCACATACCCCTTTAAGAGCTCCGGCTACTCGTCTCCACCCTCGTCCCTGTCTTCAGCCCAGATCCCCGTTCATGCGCGGCACCCTCACGCCGCTTTATGTTCACTTTTCCCGGTCACCAAACTTTGATCTCTGCGATGCAGCATCACCATCCAAGGCTCGCTCACTCCGAGCACTGTCTGCAGCCCGCGAATCCAATTCCTGAATCGCGGCCAGGAGAGTCATTTAAGGATTCAGATCCCGAGTCACAGCCCGAGTGTACGCTGCCAGAGCCAGTGCCACAGCCCGAGTTCGCACTGCCAGAGCCACGGACCAAGTTTGAGTTTGCGCTGCCAGAGCCACAGCCAGAGATCACGCTGCCAGAGACCACAGCGTGAGTCCCGCCCTCCCACCCACTAAAATCAACATGGCTGGGGCATCCCACGACCTTACCTCCAGCCATCAAAGCCAGAACTGATGCCGCGGGCTTCTCCATGGGTCCTAGCTCCCTCCTCTCCTGCGGTGGCCGTCAGTCCAACAACTCCGCCCAGCTCCGCCTTGGTCAGGCGTCGGCCATCCGTCGCCTCTGGACTCTACTCCTCCGGCTGCGCCTCGTCCGGCTCGGTCAGGCTCCTCCCTCCCTCTGGCTCCGCCTTGCTCCTCTCTTGCTCCTGCTCCGCCGTGGCCCTCCGGATCCCCTTATCCGTGTCGGTCGCCGGCACCATGGATTCCACCTTGGCCCTTCTGGATCCTCGCCGTCGGCCTGGTTCTTCGGCTTCCTGTCGTCACCTTCAGCTCTGCCCCGTGGCCAGGACGCCGCCCTCCCTCCCTCAGTGGTTGAGTTTAGGTGCAAGGACGCACCGTCCGGGAGGACGAGATGATGTCACACCCTTGTCTGTGTTCTATGTCACAGTTTTGGTTTTGTTCTAGTAATTCCTATGTTTCCTTGTTCGGTCATGTTCCTGTTCTTGTTTAGTTGATTAGTTAACCCTTGCCACCTATGTTCCTCACCTGCCCTGCATTTGCCCCTGTGTACTTAAGCCCTGTGTATTCTGTCCTGTGTGTCGATCGTCAATGTTATTTTAAAGTGTGTGAACCCGTGTTCTACCAGTTGATTAAAAGAAGTCTATGTTAACTTGCTACGATTGCATATTCGCCTGCTTTGCTACGCACACAAGGGGAGACAAATAATAAAGTCAAATTGTAATTATAAAGATATGTCAAAACTGTGGAAAATTTGCTTATATTATTATTGTAGCATGGAGACTACGTTGTTTTTTCAGTTTTTCTCTGGTTCAAAGAAAACGCAGATTTTTTTTCTTTTAAACTATTTATTGCAATGTTTGTTATGTTGTTTACAGTCGAGTCATTTAGCTTATCCACCGCGCGCACACTGCACAAAATAGATGCTGAGGAAACAACTTTTTCCAACTGAATGAAAGCTGTGCACCTTTTGTGGCCAAAAGGGGTTTTAAATTCGATAAATGTAGTGACTAAATTTCACTAAAGTCACTAAATTGTAATTGGTGTGGCTAATTGTGACAGTTAATGTTAACATAATGCCAAGTCGCCACAAATAAAACAATGCATAGAAAACATGTTTTAATCGCTAACATAGCAGATTCGTGGAATAAATAATATTGGAAATCAGCATTTTTGCCACAAATAATTTATCAACAAATCAGCATCAACTACATTAAAGAGAATCGTTTAATGTAAAGTAAATAAAATCCCCTACTTACTGGAGTTTAACAACTACTAATGCACAGAGCCGCAGCCACATACCTGACATGTATGTGTGTAGGTGAGCTCAACTGGTAAAGTAGGCAGTGGACCAAACCACTGTGAGGAAGGGGACGGGGAACTCAACTATTTCAAAATGCTTTTTGTTGCGTTTGTAATTCTTTTCAGCTTACAAAATTATTTTAGGTGTACATACATATTTTTGTACAATGGACAGTGTGATTCTTCTATGATTTTGGGGAGGACAACCCTTGGATTGGGGGGTGGGGTCATGCAATGTTCAGTACTCTAGTCTAGCAGAAAAAATACATGCAAGTATAAAAAACACCTTCTGTGCTGTTAATTGGGGCACACTACTTCCTCTAAGATCTCTCACACCCCACATAGTTATCCGGCAGTGTGTGGAAGAGATGCTGTGATAATTGTGTGCTAGGTGTAATTAATGCTGTGTAAGAGGATTTGCTTAAAGCTTGAAAGAGGAAGTGGGATGGGGGCTCTGCAAGGCAATGCTTCTCTAGCCGCACCTGTGTGAAATAGACTGCTTGCCAACTGTAAATGAATCTGTATGTGTTTACATGAGATTTTTGATGTGTCCAGGCATGTGGTGTTGGGGGGATGAGAAAGAGACAGGAACCAGCATCCCTAGAGGATCGAGACAAGCCATATGTGTGTGACAGTGAGTATCATGCGCAAATAAAAAACAAAAGAACACTGAATAGATTTCTACATTCATTATTAAACACAGTATAGGGAAAGGAAAAGTAGAACTAGCAACAGACGACCATATAGCCATATAAACATGCAGTTCTTCTGATAATTATATATTTTATGTCAAGTTTCATTGTGCCGAGTGCATAGTGTGAGACCATATAAAATATGTATTATAAATATAATAACTTAAATTTAATTAATGTAACATTTAATTAGTTTATTATTGTTATTATTATTATTTCTATTATTATAACAATAACAGTATAATTAAAAATAGCACTAATACTACTACATCTAATAATATGTATGTTTTAACTAGTATTTAACAAATATATATATATATATATATATATATATTACTGTATATGTTCTTAAGTTATGAAAATACATTCATCAGAAATTACTATTACTGCTACTACTAATTATTATTATTACTGAACAATAATATATAAAATATAGTAATTTAAAGTTAATACATTTTGGTATTATCAATAATTTATTACATATATTTTAATCATTAAAGAATTAAACAAATTGAAATAGTAACTGATTATAAATATTAACAATACAATTATTAATATTATTAATAATAATAAACATATCAACAGCAACGTAAAATAACAATGTAATATATATTACTATACAAATATAATATTGCAATTACTAAAATAAAATGAATTGTATTTATTCTTATTATTTATTATATCGTAAGATAACTTTCATTATTGACGGTAAATTAAATGATAATAATAATAATAATTATTATTTTTTCATTATTTTATATGACTAGATTAACTAAATTACAAACTACACAACTCAACTCTCTTTATTTCCTTGTGTGTTTCTTTGTGTTTAGTTTGTGGGAAGCGCTACAAGAACCGTCCAGGTTTGAGTTACCATTACACTCACACACACCTGGCAGACGAAGAGGGCGAGGAAGACTCCGAACGGCACACACTGCCCTTCCAGCGCAAGAACAACCACAAACGTGAGCCCAGCATCAGCCTCAGCCATGGATTACACACTCATACCACAACCCACAGAGTACCACTATTCTAACACAACTCACCCACTCTCATACCCCTTTTCCACTGACCCCGGTGCTGGTGCTGGAGCCGCTGTCCAATCTAGCCCTGTTCCACGCATTTCCAATAAATTAAAGGTGCTTCTGGCCTGGACCAAATTGACTCGGCCTCATAATCTTGCTGGTCTTAAACCAGGCACCGTTATCGCCAGAAACCAGGGGCGGCATTCACTTAAAGTTTACAAAACTACTCATGACCGAACTAGATCGTTCAATCTAATCAACAGAGCTGACTGGAAGTGCTCAATGCAGCAGCTGACTGCCTGTTTTGTCCTTTTGTTCCTACTTTTGTTGTGCTGCACAGCTACTCCAGACACTTTATTTTCCCCATCTGTCTGAAATAAAAAGATTTTATTTACAAATATGTGTGAATTGATTACTATGAATTTTATTCTTTTCATACTGAACTCCTATAATATCAACAGTTTCCTTCTTGCTTTGTTCTTGTGGTGAATTAACATCAATATTAAGTATTTTATCATCAACAACAACGCCTGGATCCATTTGCCGTCATATATTATATTCATCTGGTCCTGAAGACGTTAACACAGTAGAATCTGCGACTTGTCATCTTGTAATTATGGTAATTACCACAAGCTAAAGACTTCTTAACAAAGCTTGTGTTCACACTGCACGCAAATCCGATTCGGAGTCGGTGATCGTACTGTCCTTTCGCAAGTGATGAATTTGGATCCATTGGTGGAGACACTGTTGTCAATATCCATATCTGCTATAGTTATGATATAATGAGCCAAGCGTGATGCCAAGAGACTTCCTTATAAAACGACGAAGAATAGCTGGAAAAACACGATGGAAACTTGAACTCTTTTTTTTTTTTACTTCTGTTCGTGTCTTCACGTCTCACCACAAGGCACGTTTTACTCATTTATGCATATGCTGTGTCCAGAACTGTAATAATGTTACATGCACAGAATGGCAAATGATTTGAAATCCAGTGGACTGAGATGCTTTTTTAAAAAAAAACAAAAAAACATTGGATTTACTGTGTGTGTTTTTTGCCTCTGTAAAATGGATTTAAATGCGATGTGCCAAAAATCTGTGTGGAAAAAAGACATGGTTATGCAGTAACAGTTATTTCATCATTTGGCTCTGAAGTAAAATTGTGGTACAATTCTGAGCGACTTCCCTGAGCACCAGCACCATTTTGGTGGAAAAGGGTATTAATCATCTCACACATGCATTACTATCAGGAGCCACACTGCAGTTTTTGTAATCGTTTTTTTTGTCATTTCCTGGTACACATGTCCTGACAAGATACATTTACCTTGTGTTTCATATACAGCCTTTCTTAAATGATTTATTAATTAATTTTTACATCATTGCCAATTTTTAAGCTACATAATTCTACATAAATAAGTTTACAGTGCCGTTCAAAGTTTGGGGTCAGTAAGAATTATTTTATTTTTAATTTTTTTTTGTCTCGTTTACTCACCAAAGTGACATTTTTTTAATACAGTAGAAAGGCTTATTTTACTATACTTAAAAACAACTAAACGGTAATTATTTCACAGTGTTATGGTTAAGACATTTTAGACCAATCATATTGAAACATAAAAAATATTATATTGAAAATGTTATTAATTATGACAATATTTTATATTTACTACTGTTCAAAAGTCAGGGGAAGGTTTTTTATGTTTCTGAATTATGTCTCTTATGTTCCCAAAGCTTCATTTATTTGATCAAAAAAATGGTCAAATATGATTTATTTATATTTTATAATATATTTTAAAATGTTATTTTTTACTGAATTTGCAGCTTCAGAAATCATTTTAATATGCTGATTTGCTGCTGAAGAGAGATTTATTATTATCAATTTTAAAAAGTTTTGCTTCTTAATTTTTTTTGAAGATTATTTGATGACTATAAATATTCAATTTTTTAAATTTTATTATTTTGATCAGTTTAATGTCTCCTTGCTGAATGAAAGCATTTTTTTCCTTCAAAATATATACAATAATAAAACATTGTATTGTCCTCAAACTTTTAATTGGTAGTTTATATATAAAACATTATATATTCTTTAAAAATAAGTCTGCACAAGTAAAACTGATCTTCTTTCATGAATTTTTAGCTTTTACAAAAAGACAAAAATGCTTTTTTTGCACTGCTGTGCAGAAGCCATGTATCGGTATCTCAATCTTCTCCTTGTTTATAGCTTTGTTGTGTTCGGTCTATATCGTTTTTTTTTTTTTTTCTGACAAAGACAAGGTAACAGTGACCTCATTGCCGTGTCCTTGTGAAATCATGCCCATTTGCCTCCCAGAGTTATCTGGCTGAGTGCTTGAAATGGCCTGCCCATCGCTCTGTTTACCTCTTACCGCCACTGGCTTTTTGATTCCAAAGCTGGTTAGCGCCGAATATTAGTGGTTCAATTTTGCTGGATTTTCAGACAGAACGCAAACGTGAGCGTCTGCAGAATGGTATGTTTTCTCATTTCACACACACACACACACATCCCATATTCCCCTGCTCCACCACCACAAGCAATATTATTAATAAGAGAGGTTTTAATGAAACCTAGACCCATGCATTATTCATGCAATATTTAGACCAAAAGAGAAAGATGTAGATGTAGGCATGATAGCTAGAGCCATCCAACCCAAAATGGAGAACTGGAGCCAGACCAAATCCAAAATTCCCTTCCTCTGGTTTTATTTGCTGTTCTAGCTCTCTCTGTTCTATCGGTTTGATGAATGACAGATTATTCAGCCAAGAGATGAGATTTCACCTCTCATTCTCACTCTCCGTCTTTCTGCTCCTTTCCCGTCCTTTTCTCTCTCTTTTCCCCATCACCCTTGTCTTTCTGCCTATGCTTTTCACTCTATCTCCTTTTGATTTAAGATTCATCTATCAGTTCTCTGTATTTTTCCCCCCTCTTTATTTATTTCCACTGCAGAAGTGAGGCTGCTTGGCTGAGATGAGCGACTGCATTAAAATTCATGCCTGCTCATATTCTTTTTCATATAGTGTTGTGCTGCTTCTGGTGGGACGGAGGGGGGTTTTGGGGGCTGTCCAGCAGGGTCTGGGGGGAGGGGTGCTGTCTGGTGTCAATGTGAAGGGAAAAGGGTAGAGGGCTAGATGGCGGGGGGATCGCTGTTTGCATTTGAGGT
Source organism: Enteromius treurensis (assembly GCA_032275025.1). Lineage (NCBI taxonomy): Eukaryota > Metazoa > Chordata > Actinopteri > Cypriniformes > Cyprinidae > Enteromius > Enteromius treurensis. The sequence goes on along the minus strand of JAUCMU010000027.1, from coordinate 6,034,369 downwards.
CGACCCTCTAGATGTGCACCTGAAAATTGGATTTGGGAGTTCTAGTTAAAATCCTCCCCCACATGCTCACACACACAGACACGCATACACACTCTCTGCACCCACACTCTTTAAAAACGTCAGGATTTTGCAAAGATTGAACCCTAATATTCCGAATTTGAAAATAAAATCAGTGGCATACTCTGTCCTAAATACTGTGGTATAAAAGATAAGCGCACTGCAGTGTGAGATAATAGTACAAATAGTTGTGTTCTTTTTCATTTTGATAATTAACATTCCCTTTAGCTGAGAAGTTCTTAACTTTTAATTAATTTTCTCCCTTCCAGTGTAATTGTGTTACAGAATACAATGCCTCGCATTGTTTTACATAGAGACAAGAAACCAGACATTATGATTAGCTCTTAACGCTCGCAGTTTATATTATTTTTGGCAATATGGAATGTTAAAGTACAGAAATAACATCATCTTTTTACAGACGAAAAGGGAAGTAATGAGTTTTGAGAGATGCTGTTGCACACGGTGACAGTCAAAATGAACCCTGAACATTACAAAACAACTGAGCTAATGTTAATACAGCGACAGCAACAGAAGGATCGCCCAGCAAATAGTTAAAAATTCAACAACATCATTTATTTATGTCCTAGTGCATCCTGGGAAGCTAAAGCCAGGATAGCACTGGACATATCGGCACAACAGTTGTTCTGTAGATTTAGAAGAGATTACTGTAATATTAATTCCGTAGCATCTCTGGTTCTGTTTACTATAAAATCACAGTATTCAAGTAATATTGTGTAAAATTAATATGAAAGGACAGCAAATATTAGCCAAGATTATACTGCATTATAAGTGTGTTTCATCAACTACATTTATTTTATATTAGTGTTAATTATGTAATAATATATTTGATTTATATTTTAAAATAGCCTTTTATATTTTCAGTTTTAATTTGTTATTTTCATGTATTTTTTCTTTTCTTTTTATAATTATTCAATTTTTTTCTATTTTAGTTTACTTATTTATCGAATGTTCAAGTTTCATTTAAGGTTTAATAATTATTTTATTTAACAAAAATATATTTTTTAGTAGTAGTAGTAGCCACATTTGTGAGATAAAAAGATTAAGCCCTTTTATTCAAGAAATGTTTACAAATTTTATTTTTATCACCATTATTAAACAAAATACATCATTAAATTAAATAAGTTCCCCATAACAAATAAAGTAGTGAGAGTTTACATTTCAGAGGTTTATGAAAACCCGCGGTCAGCAGTAGGACAGATGGAGGGGTAGCAGGGCTTTTTGTTCGTATGGTGGTGGTGGGGGTTGATGTTTTTCACTGCGTTGAAGGTCAGATTTCATCTGTCTTTCTGTCTGTTTGTTTGCTTTCTGCATTTGTTCCTATTTTTCCCCCTCTTTTCCCCACTCCCTGCTTTTATTTTTCTACATGTAACTCATACACAAGCACCTGAGTAATCACATACTTTTTTTTTTTATGAACAATTGCGGTGATTATGGCTGGTAAGCAAACTGCTCTGAAAGCTCGGAATGACTCCCTTCTTCAGATGAATTCCCTCATGCTGTTTGTACGAGAGGAATCGTGATTGTGAAGCTGAATCACGGCACAAATAATAATGGCATATCAGCACACCTGGGAACGAGAGGAGGCTGAACTTATCAACAGTAGCACAACAGTCAATTGCAATGAACGAATGGCGAAAATCATGCTATCCTGGTTAAAACAAAGCAATAATGAAAAGCATTATGCCTCAAAAAAGCCTTTAAACAATACCAGATAATGAATCACATTTTAAAATGGGTATTTTTACTTGTGTTTTGTAAAAAGCCTGTATATATGGGTTTAGATTGTAAAGAGTATGTGGGAAATTTTTGTGAATATAATAGATGTTTATGTACTGTATATATATATATATATATATATATATATATAAAGGCACACACATACAGTATTTATTTAGAAAATATTTACATGTATTGTTTATATTAATATAATTTATTATATATATATATATATATACATGTATATCATTTATTTTATATATATACATATTTTATATATACACATATTTTTTCTTAAATATATACATGCATGTGCGTGCATTTATATATACACATAAATATACAGTACACACATATTTTTATATTAAAGATACGTTAATGGAGAATAAAACATATTATTTTATGTTTAGGGTACTATATATATATATATACTGTATATATAATATATAAAATACCCTCAGTTATAATGCGTTAGAATTTCATATCTTTATTTGGCCTTTGGTTAACATTTATCAGAACATTAGCAGAAAGGAGAAAAGGAAGCAGAAAGGAGAGAAGAAAACTGCTCCATTTTGAAAAAAAGACAAAACTGTTTCAAATATTCAAAAAGAGCATGCATTCAGAAAACAGCAATTATGCAAATTGAAGAGCAAACATAAGGAGTTTAATGCATATTAATCTTTAAACTGGAACAAGCAATTATTATAATGTATAAAAAATGCCTTTTTAGTTGCTTGTGAAAACCTTTAAAGCTTTATTGTGTGCATTATGATACATTATGAAATCTTTGGTGAGGTATTACGTACAAATGACTCAAGAACAGTCTAATTATACAGTAGACTCAAAAGTATACTTGTCTGTGTGAGTTTACCTGTCTGCACTCCACGCTCTGCTAGGCCTAGGCCGTACCTGCCACAGCTGCACTCCTGTCTGCTCCGCAACAAAGCAGGAAGAGCACTGGCCGTTGCCTAGCAATGGTGTTGCCATGGAGACTGGCCAGCCAGACTCCCGCTATAAAGAATAGGTTGTTATATGTACATCGAGAGCAGGGAGGGAGAGAAAAAGGGAGAGAGAGGCAGTGGAGTTTGGAGTTTCTCTAGGTTTGAGGACGGAGGGGAGGGAGGTTCATTAAATCAGAGAGTGAGAGAGAGAGATGGAAAGAAAGAGAAAGAGAGAGACTGAATTCTCTTTATGATTTGGCATATATATGAGGGCAGACAGTAGTGTTGAGTTATACTGCGTTCTGCCTCATTTGCTATTCTGTATTAAGAAGAGGGCCGAGGGCTGTTTGGCTAGACTGCCTCCTTAGGATAATTTGGACTCTCACCATGCCATCCTTTCTCTCATTTTTTGCTCTTTCTTTTCTTCACTTTCTTTCTGACATGTACACGTAAACATGCTCAGATAAAAAAAAGGTTTAGGACCAGAAACTAAAAAAAAAAAACCTGGTACCACATGTATTGATAGAAACCCTTATGCTCAAACATAGTGTTCGTTATGGACAAACTGTGACTAGCACAGAAGCCTAACAACAGAACACCACTCGGGTTCAGATCAGGGGGTCCCAATCACACCCCTCCGGGGGTCACTAGCATCGCCCACATGAGCAATGAAGTTCCCCAGTAGAACGACGGAGTCCCAGGTTGGAGCGCTTTCCAGCACCCCTCCCAGAAACCCCAAGAAGGCCGGGTACTCTACACTAAAATTCGGCCCGTAGGCAGAAACAACAGTGAGAGACCTAACCCCGACCTGAAGGCGCAGGGAAACGACCCTCTCATTCATCGGGGTGAACTTCAACACATGACTGCTAAGCTGGCCCCACATCTCTTCTTCGGGCTGGGCCCCGTGGAGTAAGACCCGGCCACTAGGCATTCGCATACGAGCCCCAACCCCAGGCCCGGCTCCAGGGTGGGGCCCGGCTGCACCGTACCGGGCGACGTCACAATCTTATCTGTGATCCTTTCCATAAGGGTTTTTTTGGACCATTCTTTGTCTGGCATGTCACCTGCTTGCCTTAGGAGACCCTACCAGGGGTATATAGCCCCCAGCAACATAGCTTCTAGGATCACTCAGGCACTCAAACCCCTCCACCACGATAAGGTGGCGATCCCAGGAGAGGATTATATTATATTATATAAAAAAATGTATTACCTAAATATTTTTGTAGAATTGGTTTTACTTAAGTCCAAATTCTTATTTAACATCAGCTAAATAAATTCATTTACACCAACAAAACTCATTTTATATCATCCGATGGTAATAATCTCAAAATGGCCAAATATCAACAAACTAATTGTTCTGGCCAATAATCATGAGTTTATGATTGGTACTTGTCTGGTTGTATTCCTAACCCAATTACACAAAATGCTGTTTGCTTATGTGTAAGTATACATGGACGTGTGTATGTGTGTGTCTATGGTAGAATGATGAAGGGGGTTATTAAAAGCAGAAGTTCGCCCATTTGTCATGGTCAAGAAGTGGGGTGCAGCATGCAAGCAACCTCAAAAACTGATTAGGCAAAGATGTAGCAGTAATAAAGCTGAGCTCAGGAGGGGGTTTGCATGTGGAATGTCATTTGTTTGTGTAAAATCCATCCACACTGCAGCAAAACTTAATGAGGTGCCTCTTATGTCCTGTTTTAAAGCTAGTTTGGTTCAGGAGACGCTGTTGTGCGAGGTTTACCGCAGTATAAGACACATGATAAAGGAGTATTTGGGGTAAATATGACCACTGCCACAGTGTCATTAAAACAGAAAATAATTAAGCATATGATTTATGAGCAGTATCACACGAGTAGCAGTGAGATATGACTGTGTTTCAACACGGCTGTGATTTGGCCGTAGGTAATCATGAGTGCTGAAATACAGCCATATTGCATAGCTATGAGTGTGATATTGCATTTATACAACAGTTTGATGGCACAAGTGTGTGAACTACTTCCTTCATACATGAATTCTGATCTCAGTATGACAGTTTGACAGCTGAGCCCAAGCCTCCGTTACTTATCAGAAAATGTCCCTAATAAAATCTCACTGTATTATGTAAGGTTTTGCGAGAGAGAGATTATACAGCATTCATTCTTTAGCCTAATCTCATATTCACAATAAAACATGACAGAGGAAAGCAATATCTTTGTTATACTATCCTTTCAAAAGTGATTTTCGGTGAATCCTTGTTTATAGAATGTTTTAATCTTCAGTAGTCAAGTCGATCAAAACCTTTCATCAAAGTTGTCCTAAAATCAAAAACAATACCTATTGTTCTCTTAGGACAGCTTTGATGAAAGGTTTTGATCCA
>JAUCMU010000027.1:5982903-5998112 GCA_032275025.1 Enteromius treurensis | reverse complement strand
TGGCTAGGTATACATCCGCGCTAAAATATCAAGGTCAAAGTCAACCCAACTTTGTGAATAGATTAACGGCGATATTTTTTTTCATCGCAGCACGTTAACGCCGATAAAGGCCCACCACTAATATATATATAATATTATGAAAAAAAGTATAAATATATTATTTTTATATTTATATAATTACATTTTTTATAATATGTAAACAAATATTAAAATGTATGCAGTTTGTTCATACCTGCATGTATGTCTCGAGTGCTGTCCACACACTCCAGCTTTCTAAATCCTTACCGCCACTGCAATACATCTTGGCACGAGCCTTACGGTTTTTTAGAGTCATGTTTGGGTGAGCAATTGACCTATTTAAACCCAGCACTTCCTCATGTATGTACACTGACCACAGGTTGCAAGTGCACTCAGTGGTGTGTGGAGGGAACTCCCAAACTCCACGCTGTTGGTTATGACCCAGCTCATGAATAAGTCCCCAAATTCCACTTTTATAGGCTTGCTGTGCATTTACTAGAGCTGGGGCAGAGGTGGAATGGATCATTATGGGATATCCAGCATGCATGAAACCTGCAAGGAGAAAAGGGGGAATCACCAGGACAGTGTAATTAATATTAATAGCATGATTCTGTTGTAATAGTGATGCTTCTTTATTCTAACAAAGATACTGAGAGCACCACCCACCATGAGAGATCTGAACATCTGCAACAAACCGCTCCTTGCGGGGGAACTTTGGAGGCTTTGCTGCCAGGTCAGCTATGCTTTTCATTATGGTGTCCCAAAGTTTAGCCACCTCTTCAGGACGGTCCAGATTCCTTATATGTTCTGATTCTAGTGTCATGATGATGTTCTCAAACTCAAGCTCTGCCCAGGGGGCAGGTGCCTGACGGATCCTGTTTACCCAGTCATCTACACTGGTCTCTCCTAAGGGACAAAACAAGTTAGTGTAGAAAGGTTTTACCATAAAACTTTTAATGTTTTGAATAGAAACCTCACTGAGATGCTCATTCTGAATTCTTACCAGACTTGAAATATGGAGCCTGTACTGAGACCTGCACGACAATTTCAACCCCTTCCACTTTGCTTTGAGGAGGTGCTATTATGTAGATGAGCCCGCCCCATAGATTGCAGATTAGAACCATTTCTTTGTCCAAAGGGAATCGCTCATGGACCACGGGAGCCCGTTTCAGAATGTCTGATTCACCAATATTATCTGTTTGGCAACCAAGTTGCACCTGCATAAAGCGTTTTACCCTCATGTTAATAACATGCTCTCGCAGCCAATGACCAATATACTGTACTCTCTATCAGGGCAAGTATATTATATGCAGCAATGATTCGTTGAGTGGATAAATGTGTAGACTTGATTCATCACCTGCCAGTTTTTCCCAACGATCTCTGGAGGTACTGATATGTACGTCTTCATACCAGGAGAAAGATATAACCCTGTGCTTATCCATTCTTCACAAGCTGAAACAAGTGATAACGTTCTTATTTTATAGTGTTCATGTATTTTGAAACTTCAAGAAATAATATTTAGTGGGAAAATTTTCATACCTCCAGTGTTGGACATGATCCGAACTCTTGCATTAGACACGGTTGGTAAGTTAGGTGTGTCCTTAATGATGTATGAAAGAAGGGCATCAGGATCAGGTGACACCTTGTATACCTCAGTCCCAACGTGGAGCATCAGGTGGTCTTTAGCACTTTCAACAGGGCAGTTACTACACACTTGTGGAACACCAACTTTCTTTACTATGTCACTAAGAAGCGCTACCATTGAAGTATAGGCAGCACTGTCATGGCATCGCATGCGAAGGTAACTGGCACAGTCGTTGCCCAGCTGTTTCAAGCAGCTCTGTTCTTGATTAGTCAGTTCTCGCCCCAGGCTTACATGTTCAGCAAAACGATGTAGCATTTTACGAAAGTGGTACCCTTCTTTACAACTATGCTCAATTTCTGGTGTTTTGTATAAACCTCCACAGATTGTGCTGCCCAAGAGACACAAACCCATCTTATTGAGAATGTGATTTCCTGGATAATCGGTCATCACATTGCAGCCGCAATGAGTCTGGGCCCAATACCAGGCATGACCCCCAATCATAAGACCTCCGCCTTCAGCAACAAATTCTTGTATCTCTGCACACTGGGCATCACTGTATGATGTGCAAACGTAGACACTTAGGTCTTCTCTGAAACCAGTCAACTCGCAATCTAAACCAGATTTGCTCAGTACTGTGTGGGCTGCCGTTAGGCTGGGTAGAATCCCGATAACACCTTTGCGACCCTCGTCAAGCCACTTGATAGCATTGATTAGGAAAGTAGATAAAGTGTCCCTTCCCATGTAGCCTTCATGTGATATCAGGATTACTCGACCTTGCCCATAATAGGCCCCAGCAATGAATGCTTTTCCAGCTGGAGTGACGGCAATAGGAAATGCTAATGGTCCATGCACCATCACCTCAGATGCTATAGCCCCACCTTGGACATCAAACTCAGACACACCTTCTAGCAGGAACTCTAGGTCATCCTTAAAGTCCTTGCCTATACTGAAAAGTAACAATTGAAAACAATTGGTGAAATGTACTGTATGTTTCTTGAAGAATGGGTAAAAATTAAGAATGTGTGCTGAACTTACGATACAGCAAGCCAACTAGAAGGGATGTTTCTTGGAACAGGAAAGATGCCAACTTCTCCATAGTGTTCGGAGAAGTAAATTCCAGCAACACTGCAAACTTTGTTTCCTGGGAAGTTCCTTAAAGTGTTTTCTTGTGGGTGGGTAGCAGCCCAATTCCAGGCCTGGCCAGCAATGATTAAGCCACCCCCAGCTTTGATGAACGCGATCAGATCCTTTGCACAGTTTTCGACACTGTAAGCATCTGTGATATATACAGCTAATCCATCCCGGAAGTCTCCTAGCTCTGTCTTGACAGGGCAGTAGTTCAAGTTTTCAGCTACTGAACGTAAACTCTTCTGAATCCCTACAATGGCAGCATCACCAGTACATGGCATGAGCCACATAAGGGCATTCTCTATCAGGCTAGGGAAGCGTGTTAGGTATTGCTCATGCCCAAACACCACCACACGTCCCTGACCGTAATGAGATGCAGCCATAAGCACCTGACCTCTTGGATTCATGACAAGTGGAAAGGCATGTTCACCTATTAGTACAAGATCACTGGGCGCTGTTTTCCCTTCAAAATCAAGCTCATCCAGTCCATACATGATAGTGTAGTAGTCTTGTTCCTGTGCCATGGTGGATTGTAAGATGGAGGGTAAGAACACTGGGTCTGTTCAACCAGAGATTGTGAAGTAAACTGATACCAACTGGTTTTCAGTCCTACCCCCCCAAAAAAGAAAAAAAGAAAGAAATATAAACAATAACTGTAAAGAGGTTTTCTATGCATCACGTTTCTTTAACATAGGCTATACAAAAACCACAGTTTTAACTTTATTCTTTCCCAATTGTTACTACTTCGTATCTCAAAATTTAAATTTGGTGCTTCATAATATCTACTTTATTCTAAACAGAGCATTCATTATATACACACTCACCTTGATCTGGAGATACACAACTGTTCCGATGACTTTCTCTAGCTTGTATGTTCTTAGCTATGTATGTAAGAATGTGTTTGTGAATATAGCTCCCCTATTTAAGTGCACACCCAACGAGCACGCCCATAAATACACCTCTTTCATTTTGTTTGTTCATCCAGAAGCCACCATCTACCACTCCCTCCACAGTATTTGACATTTTTAAAGCTGTTTAGATCTCTTTTTGTACAGTCTATTTGAAGGTAAAGAAGTTTGACTATGTGAATATCCACTAATAGTTACACGTAAAAAAGCAATTTCAGAGATGTGTGGGGATTATATTGTTGCTGCAAATTCAGAATTGTTGCCATAACTAACTGTGCTCTCATTTTAGTTAAAGGCTGGAATACAATGCATGACTTTTGGCCTGATTTAAAGTCTAGAGGAGTCAATGCCAGCTGTCAAATAGTGAGAACTAGGCAGCAGTAGTCCTAGTTTGTGTAGTTACAGTATTATTTCACAGAAAACTCTATTGTGTGATGGACAAAGACTCTTTTAGCTTTAAAATATGCATCTGTCTAGTCAGAGGAATGGACTAGTACAAAATGGCAATGATTTTACTAAAACAATGGAATGAATAAATAAAATGTAGCCATGAAGTTTGTGACACAATATCCATTGTTCTTCTGGATGTCATGTACATGGCTCCATAGCTTTGAGGCAAAAACAAATGCCAGTTTAAACTAAACTGTTGATCCTGCATTTTGCAGAGTAAATAAACTGTTTACCAAGACATAATTATTAGCAGGATATCCTATCACATAATAATGCTTATGCAAACTGAAGATGTGTCATCTAACAGACAAAAGCTGAATTTTTACTTCAGGCACTATGCAAACAAAGTTTTAAAAACTTATTTTTTTTTTTACTCAGAAACTGTTTAGGAAAAATGAAAAGCTTTAGGTCAGTCTCTAGCTATCTAATATCTTGTCTGTCTGTATGTAGTTTTCCACTGTTAATAACCTTTTAAGTTTACAGTACTAAATGAATTACTGCATCAGCAACTGTGGCCTGGCAGAAACTACAGTAACCATAGTAACGAATGACGAGGGTGACTCTCAATGACATGGGAACCAAACAATAGATGTCGCTGTTCAACACCGGATATATTTACGTGTCGGACCACAAAAGCGTGCACCACAACTTGAACACAAGAAGTTAACGTAAAGTTTTAGACAACTGGTAAGCGCTGTTTGTGTTTTAGTAAAATCGTGGTGGTTTGAATGAAATATAATTTGTGATGGAGTTTGTAGACTCACGCAGATTGAGCCTATATTAAGCCCTCGGGTCTCAAAGTCCGACTGAGTTTCTCTTTCTAAAAGAAACACTAACGTTAAAAGACATATTAAAACTAAGTTCACGTACAGAGCTTATGAATTACAGTTCAGTTATTTGCTTAAATATTCGCAATTGGCTAGTTAGATATGTAGCGAATGTACGGAAGAATGGTAACTTGGCATTAGTCAGGCTATTTAATGCTAACCTGTAACGTTAACTTACTATATTTCTTTCTGTAACTTCTCTTCCTGGAATCCAGCTGTTGTCATCTGTGAATGGAGATGCAGTGCACACTAGTAAGTGTGAATGGAGCTCGGGTGGAGCTGGCAGATGATCGAGCTTTTATGTGTGGTCGAGGCCCTGAAACCAGAATCACAGACAAGAAGTGCTCAAGGCATCAGGGTGGGTTTTTACATCACACCCATCCTAGTAATGCAAAAGTTGTACGTGTCGTGCTTATTTCTGTCTATAAAGACGTGTGTCTCTTCTTGACAGTCAAACTTGTGGCCGACTTTGCCAAACAGGAAGTTCTGGTTACGCAGGTAAATAAAAGCAAAACAAGAGCGACGTCGTTATATATTAGTTTACCGAGCGATTCCATTTTATTAACATCAATGTTTTGAAAGCATTTTCTAAAACCTAAATATACAAAAGCATAACTTACACTGCCCTCCAAAAGTTTGGAAACGCTATAGAAAAGTGGGGTTTTGTGCAATTTTGCACTGATAAGGGACAACACAAAATACAGAAAACATATTTTATTACATAAACTGTTTATACGTAGAAAATACTTACATTTATGATTAATCAAAATATCCACTATTAGCAGCTATTACAGCTCTGCATAACCTGCTCATCCGAGCTTTCAGTTTATTCAAACATTGACTTGATATATTACCCCAAGCCTCATGAAGGATTGTCCAAAGATGATTCACACTGGTTGGACACATCTTACGGACACCACAGTCCAGTTTCTTCCATAGTAGCTCAACTTTGACATGTATATATTGCCGTTATTATGTAATAAAAATGAAAATTATTATTGCTGGTCTTCAATAATAATGTCAAGTTACTTTAATGTGCAGTATTTGCACCAAAAAATGGTAAGGATTTATGCTGATATCATCTGAAACCACACTTTGCCAGGGGTGTTTTTAAACTTTTGGAGGGCAGTGTAAGTTGAGTCAAACCATGCAATGTTTCCACAGCTCGGGCCCAACCCTTCTTCCCTTGACGGTCAGTGTTTGGGACGAGGCGAGTCTGGATGTTTGACACCTGGTTCCACGCTGTATCTGGTCAATCAGTCCCACCCGTTTACTGTGGAGTTTGTGGGAAATTCAAATGAAAAGTCTTCCTCTCCTCAGAAGAAAGGAAAAGCAGCAAATGAAGACAGACAGAAAAGCTCAAATGAAGGGTCAGGCCCCAAAAGGAGCATCCAGGATTATTTTTCTAAATCCCCTAAAAAGGTATCAATGCTAATGGAATTGTTTGGGAAAATATAAAAATAATGTTTCACTAGTGTATAGAAGTTTGGGGCTAATAATTAATACATTTATTTTGCAAGAACAAATTCAACTTAATAAAAAGAGATGACCAAAAATGACAAAATAAGCAGAATTTTCAGCAGCCATTTTTGCAGTCTTCAGTGCCAGATGATCCTTCAGAAATCCTTTCAAGAAGTGGTATATCCAAAAATGATCTCACCCTCAAGTATTTTCAAACTTGTATGAATTTCTTTGTTCAGACGAACACAAAGGAAGATCATTTGAAGAAAGTTTGTAACCAGGCTGTTCTGGTCACCATTGAATCCCATAGTTTATTTTCCTACTATGGAAGTAAATGGTGACCAGAACAGCCTGGTTACAAACTTTTTTCAAATGATCTTCCTTTGTGTTCAGCAGAACAAAGAAATTCAAACAGGTTTGAAACTACTGGACGGTGAGTAAATGATTTTGGGTGAACTATTCCTTTTAAGTATGCTGCTCAAACATTCAGTCTTTCCAGGATTCCTTTGTGAATAGAAAAGTAACTCTCTCAGTTTACTGACTCCAGGTATTTTTTTCCAGGTATTTGCTTCCACAGCCCCTGGTATATACAGGAAGCCTGTTATAGGGATGTGGGAACATCTGTGTGAGAAGGTGAATAACTTTTGTGGTTATTTGTAGGATTTGCCCATTAAAGGAATTGCGTAACTAAATTGTAAAATGTTTTACATCACGCACATTAAGCAGAATGCTTGGTTAGAGCATCCTGAGTTTATACGAAGACATTGTTGTGTTTTTGCAGGAGAATGGAGGAGTGACTGTAGATGTGTCTCAGAGCTTCTATGTGGGAGGTGAGCTCAGATAAGTTCTTTTAAGTGGTTAGGATTAACATTCGGAGAAATTCGAGATTTGACGTAAAATTAATGATTCTAAAAAGTATTATTTTGGCAGCTTTTTATATTTATTTATTCAAAGATTCATAATCTGTTGACTAGCACAGAATCTTCAAACAAAATATAAAGGAATGTGATATTTATGTATAAATTATATTAATATAGCAGTACATTTGATTATCTATTGACATTATGTAAATTAATAACTTAATATTTATGTATACATATATTTGCCGTTTTATTATTTTTACATGGTGGAAAATGACCCCATGGCATGCCGGATTTCTAAGCTCAGTGAGGCTTTTTTCTTGTGTACAGATGCAGCAGGACGTCCCGCTAACTGGGCACCAGGAAAAAAGAAGAAAGACTTCTCCTGCAGTGACAGACTGGTATTGAAACGATCTGCAGTCTTCATTATACACTATACAGAATTACTTACATAGGTCAAAGTTACAGATTTTATATTCATTGTAATATGTAAATCATATTATAGCTTCACTATGTTTTGGCCACAAGGTGGCACGGTAGTGCTTTCTTGCTCTTTTCTAGTATAACAAAATAGGAATGTTTTAAAGCTTTTGAAAAGAACACAGCTCTATATTTATATATTTCTTCACTCTCTCTACAGTTTGCCCTCAACATTGGTCTTCAGTTTCACACACCAGAGGAATACTTCTTGGGCTGGAAACCCGCTCAGTTCAACTTGCCAGAATTTGATCCTGTAAACCATTACTCTTTTGTTTTTTACTTTCATTAGTTTGATCTCAATTTATTTTATTATTATTTTTTTTTTAAAGAATGTAATATTGTTATTTAGCAAAAATGCATTAAATTAATCACAAGTAACAGTAAAGATATTTATAAAGGTACCACATGTATATTTTTTAAATAACATTGTTGTTTAGAATTTTTTATTCAACAATGAATCCTAAAACAAACATCAGGGTCTTCACAAAAATATTGAGCAGTGCAACTATTTTCAAAATTGATTTTTTCCTAAGAAATGTTTCTTGAGAAGCAAATCAGCATATTATAATGATTTATAAAGGATCACTTTAGACTGTTGGAATGATGCTGAAAATTAGCAATGTCAGACTTTTGACCTTTTTGTGTCTCTTATCTCCTTGTCCAGAGAAAATTAGATTCTAAAAGACGTCTTTACGATCCTCCAGATGCCTCCCTCACATCCACCAAGCAGGAAGTCATTGTAGCAGTGGGATTTCCTGGATGTAAGCATTTTTTCTCTTCCAGGTGACAACTTCCAATTTTTTTTTTCATTGACATATCCCCCCTTTTTTATTTTGCAGCAGGCAAATCAACATTCTTCCAAACACACATCATTCCAAAGGGCTACACGTATGTGAACAGGGTAAGCTATTTTATCAACCACAACTGAGAACCCAGACAGAGCAGGATGTTGTATCTGGTTTAGAAGCTTTGGAGGAAAACATGTGTATAATGATTTGTTTTAACGGTCTGTGCACATGACCTCCAGGACACACTTGGTTCCTGGCAGCAGTGTGTTTCAGCCTGTGAACGTGCTCTAAAGCAAGGCCGAAGCGTTGCAGTGGACAACACTAACCCTGACCCCGAGTCTAGAAAAAGGTGCCTACCTCTATTTCCAAAAACAAAAACTGTGTCTTTGTCTTTTTGTCTAAAAAAGCACCATCAATGATTTTCTCCACAGATATATAAATGTCAGTCAAAGCGCTGGAGTTCCCTGCAGGTGTTTTAACTTCACAGCGAGTCTTGAACAAGCAAAGCATAACAACAGGGTATCGTCTTCACTGCAGTTATTTCCCAGTGTGCAATATGTACATGAAATATCAAAGTCTATATAATGTTACACTTCTTGCATGCAAAATCTGTACCAATTTTAACACCAAAACACACAGTTGGGGGCTGATCTGATTTGTTTTTTGCTGCTTTTAGTTTTGTGAGATGGTTCCTTCTTCCATCAAGCATGTTCCTGTTAATGACATGGTGATTCACAGCTACAAGTGAGTCAACAGCATCAAGCTAAGCCTTTTCCACTGAACCAGATAGTTTTTTGGTTAACTCTCACAAGCCCATTGGTTTCTGACTGTCTTTCTTGTCCTCTGCAGGAAGAAGTTTGTGGCACCTAGTTTGTCTGAGGGCTTCTCTGAAATCCTGCAGATTCATTTTGTTCCGAGTTTTAGTGAAAAAAGATCCGAGTTCCTTTTCAGGCAGTTCTCTGAGGGCTAAGCATCAGGTTGAGCGAAACATGAAGAAAGTTATGACTGAAATTGACAATTCGTTTAGTCTTTGCAATAAGTGTAAATCAGAAGAATTCTAGAGCAATTGAAAATACAACACTAATGTGTTACGCAGTCTCTTCCACTTAAGTTTACACCTGTCTTTAATTTGTTACTTTTTAAATGTGTCATTGGGGAAGCTTATTCATAGCTGCTAAAAATGTACCTGCCGTTATGAAGACTGCCTTATTAAACAGGTTTTATAAAATGAGAAAATAATTGCTTGTTTCAGATTGTGTCAGACTGAATAAATACAATTAACAATGTCAATATTTTCCAGCGTTCTGTGGTTTTCTTGTCTTTAAAATAAAACTTTATAGGTTAAATTCATAGGCTTAGATTTATTCAATCATATGGTGAATCCTTTTATGGTGAATTACTTGTTTGCTTTATTTCTGGAATCGCATCTTCTTTCCTTTACTTTCTTACTTTGGTGATAGGCACACAAAAAAGTGAACTTGAAAAAGTAAAAAAATGTGGCAATTGCTAAGTCCTTATCAGTTTTCCCCTGTTGCAAAGTATCTTTAATGTTATTGAATAATTATGACTCGACATTAAGTGCAAATGTCTCCTTCATTGTAAGATTCAAAAGCGTAGAAAAATCCAAATCATTCAATCATATATGTCAAAGTATAAAGTACAACGTAAAAAAGTATAAGTACAACGTAAAAAGTATGTATACAAAACGTGTGTGTGATGATGATTAATTTAAATGAAAGCACATAGTAATTAAAGCCACCTATAGAGTTGGAGCCATAATGCAAAAAAGGTTATTTTATTCATAACATTTGTAACTTATAGCATGTGTATGCTGTCCTTTTCAGTATGCAGTTTATTATACACATTGTCGTCATATTTTCATTGCACAACTTGTGTTAAACTAACTGTTAAGTTTATTTTGTCTAATAACTTTATGGCTGAAAATCTAGTCATAAAGTAATTTTCTCTAGTTAAATTTTCTATTTGGACTCATTTAAACCATGATTTTACTTGTACGAGATTATTGCCCCCTCATCGTGACAGAATAGCTGCTATAATGTAACCTCAGGCAAAAAGTGAATGATCATAATGAGATCTAATGACAGTATAAAGTCCTTATCCACAATTTCATGACAAACCCAAATGGCCCTTATGATTTAACAATGACAGACTCATCACATCCATTAAAACATGTAGGGGATTTCCTATAAAGCCATATATTTAAGAAGTTTGTTTATATCTGCATTACATTACATGTGTTTTTGCTAGTTAACACACTTCACAGGATCTTATGAAATTTATTGAGCAACTCTGAACCAAACATCATTCCAGTCAAGTGGAAATGGTGAAATTAACTAAATAAAGTACACATTTAGACAGACAAAGCAAAATGCACAATCCATATCATAATAAATAAACTAATAAGTCTGTGTATATGTATGAATTAATTTCATTTTTAATTAGTATCGTGCAAAGCAACCGTATTTGAATCAGAAAATGTATGCAGAGTCACATCTCATGAAAGAACTAAAATAAAATGTAATATTTTATCATTTTTTATGATTATTTTGACTAAACAGATATAAGTACAAACATAACGTATAAATTGTAGAAAGTGTGTAAATGTGTTTAACAAGCAATTACAAACAGTAATAGCAGTGAATTAAATATGAAATTTTAGACAGCACCTGGAATAGCATTTTCTTTTAAAACCTTTATTTACAAAGAAATAGAAATAAGAAATCAGTATAAAATATATTTAACAAAATTATCGTCATAATGACTTTTCTCATCATAATGACTTAACATCTCGCAATAATGACTTAGTCTTTTGTAAATAATGACTTAGTTTCTTATTCTGTGCAAAAGGGTTTATTAGGCCAAGACAGACAGGATCGAGCACCGGCAAACAGAATCAGCGTAGGCATAGACAGTACCATAAATGTTAAACAAAGCTAGAGTCAAATATCGGTAATCAGTGTCCATAGGGAGAGGGCAAAGCAAATATCCAGGAACAGGCAGAGATTGGCAATGAATAATCCAGATAAAAAACAGTAGAAACAAAACACGAATGAAATACGTAGACCAGGTGACGATGTATCAACCGTGACAATAACAAACACAGAGGGGCTTTTATGCTAAGGGACGTTCAGGGACAAACAAGGTGGGCAGTGACAACAGTTTCAACATAAAAGTCCTGACAGAGCTAACAGCTGAAAACACCCAAAAGAAGTCCTAGTGCTGGAGTGCCATCCAATGTCCCCTTACTGGCGACTCCAGCTGGGCGTAACATAGCCCCCCCCATAGCTTTTATTTTAATAATTAGAATTATTTTAGAATTATTTTTGAATTCTAAAATCAATTGGAAGCCAGTGTAAAGAATATAAAATGGGAGTAATGTGAGCACGCTTACTAGAACGAGTTAGTAGCCTGGCCCCTGCATTTTGAATGGCCTGAAGGCGAAAAAGAGATGATTTAACCAAGCTGGTAAACAAGGCATTACAATAGTCTAGACGTGACGACACAAGCGCATGCACAATTGTTTCTAATTCAGCTGTAGAAACCATATGTCGGAGTTTAGAGATATTTCTTAAATGTAAAAAGCAGGCGCGTGATAAAAACTTTACATGAGAGTCAAGGCCCAGAGAACAAATCAAGTATTACTCCAAGATTTCTAATTTTTGACTTAGCAGAGGGACAAAATGAGGCAAGAACCTGACTGATTTTAGAGTGTAGTTCCATTGGGGCGATAATCATGGTCTCGGTTTTATTTTTGTTTAAAACAAGAAAGTTGTTAGACAGCCAATCAGAAATTTTAGATAAACACTGGACTAGGGTGGACAACCTATCCAGCTGGTGAGGCTTAACAGACATATGCAGCTGGATGTCATCAGCATAAAAATAAGCAACTTTTAATACTTAGTTTCTCAAAATATTGACTTAGTTTCTCATAATAATGATTAACATCTCGTAACAATGACTTAGTCTCTGTCTCTCGTAACAATGACTTAGTCTCTTGTAACAATTACTTATTTCTCATAATAATGATAAACTTTCTCATAACAATGACTTATTTTCTCGTAACAATGACTTATTTTCTTGTAATGATGACTTATTTTTCTGTAATAATGACTTCTCTAATAACGTATTTTCTCATAATAATGATATTATTAGTGTTGGGTGTCGTCCAACCCGCAGCCCCTACAGATATCTGCTAAAATAAAAATAAAGAGCTGCTGGGAGCGTCTGAGGCTCAGAGTGCGCTCAGTGTAGAGGCGCAGCGCACATACAGGACACAACAACTCTAAGGCTGGGTCTGCCTCCTCACCGGGGCAGAGCTTGCAGGTTCACTACCTGATCGCCGAAAGGCGTGGTAGAAACCTTGGGCACATAGCCAGGCTGGGGTCTCAGTATCACATGAGAATCAGGCAGCCCAAACTCTAGGCACTCTTCGTCGACAGAGAAGGTCCCCTACCTTCTTGATGGAAGCCAGCACGACGAGAAGCGCTGTCTTCAGCATCAGATACTCTATATCTGCGGACTGAAGGGGCTCGAAGGAAGCTTGTCGCAGGCCATGTAGGGCGACAGCAAGGTCCCAAGAGGAAACGAGATGTGGTCTCTGGGGATTAACCCGACGCGCACCTCTAAGGAACCAAACGATGAGCTTGTGCTTCCCGAGGGATGCGCCCTGAACTGCATTGTGATATGCAGCTATGGCAGCGACATACACTTTGAGAGTAGAAGGGGACAGCCTGCGCTCCAACTTCTCTTGCAGGAAAGGAAGCACAATTGCAGTCGTGCATCTCTGTGGGTCCTCTCCGCAAGAGGAACACCAGTCGACGAACAGACTCCATCTCTGAGCGTAAGCCTGCCTCGTAGAGAGATGGTCTCTATATTAGCGCTGGAAAGGCTGGAGAAGTCTGACGCAACCCATCCAGGAACCAGATGTGCAGGTTCCACAGATCGGGACGCGGGTGCCATATGGTTCCCATCCCCTGAGAAAGAAGGTCCTTCCTCAAGGGGATTTTCCAGGGAGGGCCTGCCGCGAGGAACATGAGGTCTGCAAAACAGGTCTGGGAGGGCCAGTAAGGCTCTACCAGCAGGACTTGTTCCTCGTCCTCCCTGATCTTGCACAGGGTTTGTGCAAGGAGGCTCACTGGGGGAAAGGTGTACTTGAGCCCCGGAGGCGAGCTGTGTGCCAGTGCATCCCCTGGAGCGGCCATTCTCCAGTGTGGGTGGACTGCTATGAGAGCTAATCGGCTGCACGGTTGAGTAACCCTGGAATGTGAACAGCGTGGAGCGATTTCAGCCGCTTGTGACTCCACAAGAGCAGATGGCGGGCGAGTTGTGACATGAGGCGGGAGCGTAGACCACCTTGTTTGTTAACGTATGCAACGGCCGCTGTGTTGTCCGTCCGCACCAGCACATGCTTGTGGCGCAGCATCGGGAGTAAGCGACGCAGGGCCAGAAAAACGGCTAACAACTCAATTGATTTTGGCAATTGATATGCCAAAGCAGCTGGACGCCTGTCCAGGGGCCCGAAGCTGCCTGCCCGTTGCATACAGCTCCCCAGCCCATGGAGGAGGCATCCGTGTTGACCACAACATGCCTGGACACCTGTCCCAGGGGTACTCCGACCTGGAGGAAAGCAGGGTTGGACCACAGGCTGAATAGACGGCGACACTGTGGGGAAACGCCAATCCGGAGTGTGCCACGGTACCATGACCATCTGGGAACCTGGCTCCGGATGCATGTTAGTATGCGCTTCGGAGTAAGCATTTTGAATGGCAGTCTGAGAAGGGACCGATTCAAACCTCTCAGATCCAGGATGGATCTCAACCCAACGTTCTTTTTGGGCACGATGAAGTAAGGACTGTAAAACCCAGACTTCATCTCGGCCGGAGGGACAGGCTCGATTGCTTCCTTCGCTAGTAGGACAGCAACCTCCGCACACAGGATGGCAGCATTGCTCTCTGAGCAGACAGAGGTGTAGCGGATGCTGCGGAACCTGGGTGAGTGCCTGGCAAACTGTATCGCATAGCAGAGGCGTACCGTCCGTATCAACCACCGCGAGGGACTGGGAAGCCCTATACAGTCTCCCAGCCGAGTCGCTAGGGAAATCAAGGGAACGTTGACCGCCGTGTCAGTGGTGAGGCAGCCTGTAGGGGGACAGGGGCAGGGACTGTGAGTCTGGCTTCATTGAGCAGTGCTGAGTGCACAGAAGTTCCCAGCCCTCCCCGGGATATGTTTCCATCACTGTGCGTCAATGACGGTGAATGCATCCGGGAGACTGTGCATACTCACCTCGGCGCGCTGATTCAGAAATTCCATGAGTATTTTCCCGATATCAGAGGTAAGACATTTTTGTTCTATTATTATTATTTTGCATAAGTTAAACATTTAAAGTTTAGTCACTATTAGTTTACTTCATTTTAATACTAAATGTATCTCTTTCTATCAAATTAATAATCTGTACGTATGGCAGAATGGGATTGGATACGAGATCCCTTTAGTAGTGAGGCGAGACAGCGCTGTGTCCTGAGAGGAAGAGCAGAGGAGAAGCTGATAGACGTGGCTTTAGACAGAAGCCTTCAACTTCTTTTCAGAGATTCAAAGAATCTTGGACATTTCTGGGTGTTTGTTGCCAAAGAATACCCCAACCTAGGAGCTGCTGCACTCAAAGTTTTAGTGCCCTTTTCTACCAC
>JAUCMU010000027.1:5960122-5972713 GCA_032275025.1 Enteromius treurensis | reverse complement strand
TTTGAGAGTAACGTAATTTCAATTCTCTGTATGTCCTGTACATGTGGCAGAATTGACAATAAAGTTGACTTTGACTTGACTTTGACTTGACTTATATCAAGAGATTATTTTAAAGGTGCCATAGCATGCATAGACGCAATATTTTAAATTGTTCTCTGATATCTACATAGAAGGTATGTGGCTTAAGCAAGAGCAACAATTCTCCAGAAATGGTTTTGTCATGAATAGGGCTGTAGCTGTTGTGGTGAAGCGAGTCGCGAGCCTCTTTCAGCGGCACGAACACCAACTAGGTAAATGGCTAAGCAATAATCAGCTCCAATACCACAGACAATTTTGAAAAGAAAAAAAATCATTTTGAAAATATAAGTATATTTTCCATAAAATGTTCTTCCTAATGTCAGGCCTTATTTACATGTCATATATAACTTTGACATTCTGCAAAACAACAAATCCTTAAACATTTATTTCCTTATTTGTAAAAATCAAATGGGAATTTTTTTTTTGTGTCTCCAGTATAACATTACTACATCACTTTCGTCAACGTAGTCCATATCAACAAATCTATCTCTCTGCTGAAAAAAAAAAAACAATAGAACCCGCCCAAAACACAATAGAAAATGTAATGGATTTAACGGGGTCTTGGGGCTGGTTTGTCTGGGTAGGTACGGTGGAAAGTCTCAGTTAGAGAAGGGTCCAGGATGTTGTTGGAATTGACCCATGATCTTTCTTCGGGTCTGTACCCCTGAAGGGTCCCGCCTCGGCGCCGTGAATCCAGGATCTCGCGGACCTGGTAGATGTCCTCTTGGTTCTGAGCCAGGGGAGGGACGTCGGGTGCCACGACCTTGTCCTGGTCCCTCTCTCCGGTGGGTTCAGCAGCGGGCTTGAGGAGAGACACATGAAAGGTGGGTGAGATACGGTATTCAGAAGGCAACTGTAAACGGTATGAAACTGGAGTGATTTGTCTAGTGATTTTGAATGGACCCACGTACCTTGGACTCAACTTCTTGCAGGGGAGACGTAGTCGTAAGTCTCGGGTAGACAGCCAAACCCACTGACCGGGCTCATATGGAGGGTTGGGACGACGACGACGGTTGGCCTGAGTGGTGACTCGACGGAGAGCTCCTTGAAGATGGATGTGGGCCGCATCCCAGGTTCGTTCGCTGCGTTGAAGCCAGTCGTCTACTGAGGGTAAGTCTGTGGGTTCGCCTGACCAAGGGAAGAGTGGAGGTTGGAATCCTAATATGCACTGGAAGGGAGTCATGTTAATAGTGGGCTTTCTCAATGAGTTCTGTGCATATTCCGCCCATATGAGGAATTGGCTCCAGTCGTGTTGGTTGTCATGGCAGTAGGTTCGGAGAAAGCGAATCAGCTCCTGGTTCATACGTTCAGCTTGTCCATTGGATTCTGGGTGATAACCTGAGGTAAGACTTATGTTGATGTTCATTTGAGTACAGAAGGCTCTCCAAACTCTGGAGGTGAATTGTGGGCCTCTGTCTGATACGATATCGTCGGGTAGTCCATAGTATCTGAAGACTTGTTCCATCATAACCTGAGCAGTTTCCCAGGCGGTGGGTAGTTTGCGAAGTGGTATTAGTCTGCAGGCCTTGGAGAACCTGTCCACAACGGTGAGTATGGTGGTGAATTGGTTAGATGGTGGTAAGTCAGTGATGAAATCAACTGCAATGTGAGACCAGGGTCGGTGAGGAATGGGTAAAGGTTGCAGTAACCCTGCTGGACACTGCCTGGACACTTGACAAACTGCACATGCCTTGACAAAGTTGGTAATTTCAGGGCTTAAAGATGGGTTGCTGTACTGTGTCACGGAGCGGTGGGGGGAGGTTAACCATCTCCTTGTGGTGCCCAAATCGAAGACCGACATCATCCTGGAGCTGGCGCACGCTCATCCGCTGGCAGGTCACCTAGGAGCCCAAAATACCATTCAGCGCATCCGCAATCACTTCCATGGGCCAGGGATGGACACAAAAGTCAAGCGCTTCTGCCAGGCCTGCCCCACCTGCCAGCGGATGTCACCACGGAAACCTCCCCCCAGCCCGCTCATTCCGGTACCCATCATCGGTGTGCCCTTCGAGCAGATTGGGTTGGCCTCGTGGGGCCGCTGCCAAAGTCCGGCCGGGGGCATGAACACATCCTGGTCATCGTGGACTACGCCACCCGGTACCCTGAGGCCATCCCCCTGAGGAAGGCGACGTCGAAGGCCATAGCCCAGGAACTGTTTCTGCTGGCCAGCCGGATCGGCCTCCCCTCCGAGATCCTTACCGACCAGGGGACCCCCTTCATGTCCCTGCTAATGGCAGACCTCTGCCGGCTGCTGAAAATGAAACAGCTACGGACCACCGTGTACCATCCCCAGACCGACGGGCTCGTTGAGCGATTCAATCAGATGCTCAAACAGATGCTGAGGCGGGTGGCGTCCGAAGACCGGAAAGACTGGGACCGGCTCCTCCCGTACGTACTGTTCTGTATCCGTGAGGTTCCCCAGGTATTGGCAGGTCCCTCTGTCCAAAGATGCCAAGCCCAAAATGGCCTTCTCCACTCCCTCAGGCCACTGGCAGTACCGGGTCCTTACCTTCGGCCTCCATGGAGCTCCAGCCACCTTCCAGCGCCTCTCCGATGTTGTCCTCCATCAGGCCTACGCTGCAGCCTACATAGACGACATCGTGATCCACTCGGAGGCATGGGAGGACCACCTGGACCGGCTCCGGAGGGTGCTGTCAGATCTCCGTAGGGCCGGGCTCACCGCCAACCCCCGCAAATGCCACCTTGCTATTTCCGAGGCCCAGTACCTGGGTTTCACCGTGGGACCTGGAAGGCCTTCCACCAAAACCCAGGTACGGGCCTTTTTGGGGTTGGCGGGTTACTATCGATGTTTTATCCCCAGCTTCTCCTCTTTAGCTGCCCCTCTGACAGACCTGAAAAGGAAGGGGCATCCGGAGAAGGTGGAATGGACCGACCAGACGGAGGAGGCGTTTCAAGCTATCAAGAGGGCCCTCACCACGGAGCGGGTGCTCTGGGCCCCGGACTTCTGCTTGTGACACTTGGTAAATCACCTTTATTATACAAATAGAATATTACATTTATTTTGTAGTTAATTTTTTGTTTTTTTATTTTGTATTTTTATTTATTTTGTACAATAAATTATATATAATACACAGCATTATTAGTCTGATGTGGATGGCAAGGGGGGTTGGTGGCTTTACAGTGGGGATGCTCTTTGTCATTGTTTTTAACAAGGGGATGCAGTCCCCCAACCCCCCTTAAAAATAAATAATATTTGTTATGCATTCTTGCAAAAGCTCTAATTACAGTTCTAGAAGTTGACTACCATGCATATTGTGTAAAAATCTATTATTTAGTTCACTGAATTCAGTCATTCTGGCATTGTGAGTGGTATTATGAGGATTGCAGACTAATTTAAACACACTGATTTGACATTGCATTAAATCAGTGAATAAAAACCTATGATGGATTTTTAGCAGCCCTGGTGTGAACTGGGTCTGTGTTTTGGACTGCATTTGACTTTCATTATATATATGCAACAACAGCTGTAACATTCTTCAAAATATCTCTTTTTACTGAAAAAAAAGAAGACTCTCACCTCTGACGGAGATCCAGCTCTTGGGTGACTGTCCTCTCTCTGAGAGTTTGCAGTAGTAGAAACCCTCATGTGACTTTGAGACATTAGAGATGATCATCTCTGTAGTATTACTCTGCATGAGTGACCCATCTTTATAGAAATCAGCCCTGAGGTTTGGTGGAGTTGAATGTTGATATAAACAGTGTAGAGTCAGAGAATCTCCTTCAGTCACAGGATGAACAGGACTCTCCAGAATCACACCAGCTACAGAAATAGAGGGGAAAAAACTAGATTATATGAACATATAACAAAAAATGTTTTTGTGTTTTATGGTTAAGCTAGATTTATTTTTCTTTTGTACTACCTGCATACTAAGGTGTTCTTGTTTTGTCCATTAAGGCTTTCTGTACTTGTTTAGTATAACATTCTCAGTCGGTTAGGCCATCTAGTTTACTCATTCTTACTCCCATTCTTATACCGAACTCAGTCTCCCAGAATGCACCTCTCCTTCACAGCTGTTCCTTGTTTGTCTTCAATCTACCACTCATTAACACCTGTATAAATACCAGTCTGTTTCATCCACCCTGTGCAAAGTATTGTGATTGTATCTAAACGCTGAGTGTTTCTTTACCGTGTTAGTTTCTCTGTGTTTGATTCTGGACTGTTCCTCGCTCTGGTTTTTCTGACTGTGTATCTCGACTACGATTTAAGCCTTACCCCGAACATACCTGTATGTCAATGTGTGACCCTGATCGGCTGACCTTGAATAAACCTCTGCGTTTGAAACCGCACGCTTCAGACTCAATCCCAATGGCCACTGTTCATTTCAGTTATCAGACATGTTCTCCTGATTACAGATGAAGCTTTTAGTTGATGTCAGTTTTTGATATTACCAAAACAATACCATACCCTGACAGGACCCCTATTTTAACATCTTTGTCCCACACGTAGGTATGCAACCAAGGCAACGACGATCGAGGAAACAAGTGAAGATGACACACAAGCATATTCAAACAAAAGGCAACGTGGATAAGTTGTGTGAAACAAAGCAAAATTAACATTTCTCACCTATCAAAAAGGAACAACACATCCTCAGCACTCAATTTAAGCCGTTCCCGCTTCTTGAGTTCTCTTCACCGCTGGAAACCTGCTCTAAGGGTCCACTCTTGCCTGATCATAAACCTTCTTTTTTATTTCTGATATTTTTCTCTTTTTTTTTATTTTTTATCTGTCATCTCTTTCTGTTGATCTGCTTTTATACATGCTGTGAACTCAAACTGAGCGCTCTCTTCAGTACAAGAAAAAAGCAAATGAAGCCGTTTGAAAGATAACTTTATTTTGTCTGTTTAATAAATAGTCAAGCAGCAACATTTATATGACAGGAAAAACATCTATTGAAAGCCATTAAATAATAACACAGAAAAAAAATAATAAGGTTAACAAAATGAGAAGGACAACAAAAATTTAAAAACATAACATTTCGTGGACTGTTCAAAGTCCACAGAATCCTATGTGACAGAAAAACCATAAATCCTTCTTAATTAACTGTGGAAGTTATTAACCACACTCTAAAAATATTAAAAAAAACTAAGAAATTATGTTTTGATACAATTGATTGTTTTCAGAAACAAGCTATTGGAGGTACATTGTTACAGTATGTTCAAATTAGGCATATTTCATTGATTTCAAATTTGGTTGCATCAGACTGTTAATGCCTCTTTACTTTCAGCAGAGATTTTTATTCTTTTCACTGTCCATGTGCTCACAGCAACAATAAAGCATACGGCCATAGTTACCACACACACAGAAATGACAAGAACTGTCAAATTCAATCCTGGGTTTGATATTCCTGGTTTCCTGGTGTTTGGAGCAGGGAGGATCTTTGAAGCTTGAGCAATATTGGAGGTTTCAGATTTTGCATTTTGTTCATCATCTGACTGAACCGCAAAGAAGATTGTGGTGCCATTTTGGATTGGGAGACTGAGATTGAACTGATGTCGTTCACTTGAACCAGCCTCCTGAGGTGAGACGGCAGTTGTGTTGACTTCATGACCATTGGTGAAGTTGTTTCGGAGCATTGCAAGGTCAAAGCTCCACCTGATCTCATAGGATTTAGCTTAAATGTAAAGACATATGCCGTGTAAGGAAATTAAAGATACATCATATATTATTTAATATATATATATATATTAAATCAATTAAGATACAAAATCTTTTAAATCATGGTATAGTAATTGTATATTTTACCTGTGCCTTCGTCGAGGTCCTCACCAGGTGCTGTCCAGCTGAGAAGCACAGTGTCCTCCTGGATCTCAGCACTCAGATCTGTGATTCTGTTCGGAGGGAAATTTGGAGGAGCTGTCCCTGAAAGAGTAACCACAAAACTCTCTCCAGTGGCTGTTCTGGTGAAGCTACCAACCTCAACTGGTTTCACAGAAACTGGAGGCTTTGGAGGGTTCAGCTGCACTACACCTGGAAATAGAAGAACCACCTGAATCTTTTTGTTTGTTTGTTTACTGACTGTTTCCTTCACATAGCTTCATAGTTAATTCTGTCAGGAGCAATATCGTCAAAGATGACAATTAGCATTAGGATTGGCGGTATGGTTCTGTTCTTTAATTAGCTACTGTGCAATGCGAAAACTGCTAATAATACTGATGGACCTGATATGCTTAGATAGGTGTCGTATCTCTATAAGTAGATGGGGATCAGCTGAGAGTCAGCTTATGCGAGCTTGACTAACGTGACCTGCCAGAACTAAAGCTACGCTTCATTTGTATTGCCATTTATACAACAATATTTCAAACAGTTTACCATTTACCACATATCCAGGTACGTATGGGGCACCACTAGTTTTCTGGACAGCAAATCTAGTTTGTCCTTCTTGATTCTTCACTCTTACTTTCAAGCTGCTTCTCCCATCTATCATCCTTGTGAAATATCTGGAATATATTCCATCATCTTTGATAGCATCAGCTCCTGTAAAGAAATAAAAAAATCTCTGATTTATCAGATAATAATGTTTTATCATTAAGTTGAGAATTGAGAAGAGTAGTTTACACTTAATTTTGTTTTATTGTGGCTAATTTACCTGCTCCATTGTCCAGGAGTTGTAATGTGTGTGTGGACCCAGTTTCTGACTCCAGTATAGCCAAAACATCTGCATTTATTACAGGCCTGTAATCCTGACTAACCTCAGCAAATACTAACATGGGTTTATTTCCGTCACTGAACTGCTGGTTCATGCGGATCTTGACAGTGATAGGAGGAACATCATCACGTGACGCTTGGCTCGTTACTGTAATAGTCAAAGCCTGATCTGTTGTAGTTTTAATACTGTACTTCCATTCGCCAGGCTATCAAAAATAAATAGGTAAAAGCAATCAGTAAGGGTTTGCTTTAAGTGTGTCAGCTAAATCATCTGTGACAAACTCTTTCTTAGTCAGAAGTTGTTGAATGTTTATCTAAATAGGTTTAGTAGATGACTGGCTGATAAAGGTTACCATACCTCTGCAGTTCCTGGAACATATAAAATGACTGTTTTCAGAGATCCATCATGACTCATATTTCTCTGAGTGTAGATTAAGCCACTTGGTGACTGTATAGAAATGCTAGGAACACGTATTTCATAGATTATCACAAAGCTGGTTTTGTTCCCAACAGTCTGATCCACTGATACTGTTCCATTGAACCAATCAGATGTTCTTTCTCCAACACTCTCTAGCTAAATTAGTGATAAATAATAATATGATTAATATACTCATAATATTGATGACACCCTTAGAGTAATAAATGTATTGTGGGATCACTTGACATACCTGAACTGGCTCTTTTGTGTAATCTCCAGTTGATAATGTGAGTGAAGCAAATGCGTCCATTAACTGGTTAGATGTGATCTTATCATTGGGTGTTAAAAATAGTCCCCCTGTTTTCAACACAGCACATTTTTGGTACATTTAGGTGCTTATATGATATACACTGAGATAGATAAAGTAAGTTATTAATTGTGCTGATATCACTTACCAGTTTTGTTTGCCATTTCCATCAGATTACTATCTGCTTTGTCACTAAAAGCTAGTGTGTGTATAATGGCACCACTTTGTATTGCAGATGGAACACAGAGAGTAACGTTGTCTGTTGCCTGACCATCTGTCAGAAAAATTATTTCATCTCCTGATGCCTCCCCATCGTCCGCTCGAAGTACCTGAGGAAAAAAGGATCACTGACAAACTCTACTTAATATCACAAACATAAAAATTCATACTAGTATTAGTAATTAATACCTGTAAGCCTTGTTTAAGGCCCAAGCACACGTTTGTCCATCCATCTGCAACATTTGGCAACCTTTTGATAAGATTCTCTCTTGTAGTGTCACTGTCGATAGTAGTCAAGCGGCTCAGAGTAGAAGCAGTAGTACTAAAGGTTACAATCCCAACACTCGCTCGATCGTTAATGTAGTTTCGCAGAAAATGTGTGGCAGCCTGTTGCTGTTGAAGAATTCTAAGACCCTAGAAAATAGGTGAAAAACAAAACAAAAATGTGTAATATTAATCAAACTCATTTCAAAGCACTGGTAACAAGAAAATGTTATCATGCTTGAATCTTTGTTTTCAAATGAAGTTAATATCTGTTATGACATACTCTCATGCTTCCTGAGACATCAAGGATGAGGCAAACAACTCGTTGCTTTCGCTGCACTACTTTGAATGTTGGCTCTGTTGGAGGGAACTCCAGTGGTTTCAGAGAACGAAGTGCATCTTTATCCACAGAATCCTCAAATATTACAGTCCATGTCGCTTTGCCGCATATTTTATTTTGCATGTTTGGAGCTTCATAATTGTGCTCATTTTCTTGACAAAATGCAGTCACCTGAAAAAATAGGATTTACTTTAGAATTGGACTTGTAACCCAAATGTTGCGGGTTTGAGTCCCAGGTTTTCCCAGGGATTGTGGGTGGGAGAGTTAATATCCAGCACCCCACCCTGATCATTATTTCACAAATGATCTAATTTTTTAGAAGTAAGAAAGTGAAGAAGTGTTTTAAAGCTATTCTGTTCTAAACATCAAATCTTTTTTATTTTACTCCATCATATGTATATTCACTAGTTGGTTGAATAAAAAATTGGGTTTTACAGTATATCTAAAAAATACCTTAAGTTAGCATTAGCTAGGTAATTAGCTAACCAGTTAGCGTCAGCAAAATGGGGTCTGTGGCTTTGTTGCAGGACTTTGATAACGTGGATCCACCTCACAATTACTACTGAGCAGAAATGACATTTATTTCATATGTTGTGGCGGTTGTCACTGTCACTGTCTGCTGCGTATTTAGGCTACTGTTACGATTCCCATCTCACCTTGTGTGGGGACTTTTAAGTTACTTCTTGTCTTGAAGTCAGTTTGTATTTTTATTTTTTCTGTTAGTTTGTCATTGTTTTCAGGTGATTATTGTCGGTTACCCAATGTGTTTTTGAACCTGTGTTGTATTATGCTATTACTCCGTGGACACACACTTTTAAAATAAATGGATGATTCAGCTGTGAGTGACATCTTCTGACAAAAAGTGGAAGTTCATTTGCTCACCCACAGACATCATCTAGTACTGCTTTTCACAGAAATTACAGTTAAATATTACTTTTTGCTGTAACGCAGTAATATAATGCATTACTAATAGAATTTTGGTAATATTATACTCATTATACAACAAATTTTAACCCAAAAATAACGTGGTTCTCAATTTACATGCATTTCCTAAAAATGTACTTAACACGATTACAATTTCTTTAAACCTTTTCTTGGACTTGGATCTCCTCTAACCATAATATTTTTTACCTACTCATGGCTGATGAGGGCTGAGGGGACCCTGCATAGCTAATTTGACCAAAACTCATGTATGTACAACTCACAGTCACAAAATGTGTTACTACTTAAAGGTAGAAATATTTATGTTCAATCAGTACTTACAGGATCCAGTCCAGGGAAGTACATAATTGAGTTGTTTGTGATTTGATTTCTTTCTGGAAAAAACATGCACTCCTTGGTGGGTAATGAAGTTTGTGGATCAATGCGGCACTGTTGAAGAAATCCTCCAGCAGTAACCTCATAAAACTGACCTTCAATATTTTTGCTACACCTATAAATAGGACAACCAATGGTTGAAATCATTTGCAAGCGAATTGTCATCATATGCTTTCTTTCTTTTTCTTTTTTTTTTAAATCACCTTGTAGCTTCAATTCGGCCATCAGAGATGTAAAAAGGCTTTTCTCCACTGTATTCATCATACACACCCCATCTCACATGAGCCCATTCATGCACAAAGACCCTTTCTGCAAACAAACAAAAACTGCTGATAAAACAAACATATAACTACTGTGTTAGTACTACTGTATTAATAGACCTTTCTGATCTCTTTTTTCAAATTTATACAATAATGGTGAAGGACGATAAACAATGTCCACCTCTTGATCCAAAAAGCTCAATTAAATTGTCATCCAGGAGGTATTCTGGGGTGAAATGAATGTACTGTCCCTCATTTCCACATTCACCATGCAGGTTAGTGTAGGGTTCAACACCAAATGCTGGATTAGCATTATCAATTCTTATTTTGGCCTGCACACAAAAAGGGTCTGAGAAGCATCCTATGTAAATTAAGTAATTTGTTTTATAACATCAATATTTGGCAGGCAAGGTAAAATGACCTAATTCTCTGCACCTTTCCAAAGGACTCTGTTCTTGCTTTGGCAAAGTTTGTACCATTCCATTCAGGCGGGACTAGTATTGTAGCTTCTCTGAAATAGACTTTTTGATCCAATGCATCAAAAAGGTAAAACGACCCCTCAGTGACCATTTCCTGTCAGAAGTTGAGATAAAATAAGACAACACTTTGAGTTAATAAAAATAAATCTTAATTTATCTTGATAAATAAATAAATGCATAAATGAAAACTCTAAACTCCATTGAAGTGCATGAAAATTGTTAATAGACCAAAACGTTCATATTCACCTTGATCTTATCAATAAGTCTGTCATCCTGTGGAACTTTTGAGCCAATTGCGATGACAATGTCAACATAACCATTTCCATCCAGTTTGATTCCAGTGGAGGTGGACATAAGCAACATCCATAATAAGAAGAACACCATACGTGAGTCCATAGCGGCAGCGTTTAGATGAACAGCAAATCCCAAACCCTGTTTTATACTGTATACAAGTCAAAAATTAACTTAAATATCACTGATAAGAGGGATTCTGCCCTGGCATCAACTGATGGTAAATTTCAATCAGGAAACTGTAAATCAGGAAACAACATATCATCACAGTCATAAGGCATAGGCTATACAGCACTAATCATTTTATTCTTGTTTTGCTTCTCTTTATTACTTTTTTTTTCTGGTTGTATAGCATACAGCATAATCAACAAAGATTGATTATTAAAGATAGAGTTCACCCAAAAATGTGAACATAGTGCACACTTTTTAAGAACGGAAGCATACTGAGTGGGATTTTTATTAGTGTTTACTAGAATAAACAATTATATTCATAAAAATTACTTTAAATTACTAAAATTTGTGTTGGGGAAGGTAGATACAGCCCAAGAGGGCAGTGGCAGGACTGGAGTTCACACGGAAAAATAAGTAATTGCAAAACAAGACAATACATACAGTAGCAAAGTCTACCAGGAAAACATCCACAAAAAAATAGCTGCAATAACAAGAGGAATAAATAGGGTAACGATAAGGGTAATAAAGGAGAGCAGGTGGAGCAAATGACCAGTTCAGGTAACAACAGACAGTGGAGCACATAGAAACTAAACCATGTGGCCACATAAAACATGATAGCCTGTTCCTCATTATAGGTGTAGGCTATGGTTTCCAAGCAGTAGTAAACAAATTTGTAGTAAAAACAAACAAACAAAAAACAATATTTAATTTGAGTAAAATTACATATTTAGAAGTATTATTATTTTTTTTTTTTACAATTTTTTTTATAAATACATTTCTGCAACTATATCTCAATAGAGTTAGCAGGGTTTGAATTGTGTCTGGGCCGTCTGGTACACAGACTCCAGGGTTTAATTCATTAACGCCAGACAAATAAAATTTAATTAAAAAATAACTATGTAAACACCAAAATTATTATTCTGATTTTATTGCATTTATAATAAGTGACAAAAAGTGAATATAGTTATAAAGGGTAAAGGCTAAAGCATCGACGGTATAAAGTAGCGCTGCCTCTCGAGGAGAAATCAAAACACGCAACACTAAAAAACTCAGTGCACTAATATAAAAATTCTCACATACAATTTTAAATTACATTTAGTTAGGCAGCAATGTTTTATCCATTAGCACTGTTTACTAGTACTAGTTAGAGTAAATACAATAATAGGTCATTTGCATTTTAGGTGTACTTTCAGCACATCTCACAGCAACCAGCTGACTCATTGCTGAATGATTCTATCACACCACCAGGTGGCACTGTTCCCACGATCTCAGTTACTGTACACGCGATCTCAGTCACCTGAGTATTGATTGTCACCACCTGTTCATAGTTAGAACAGCGTGGTTAAAAGATCCACCTAGACAACAACTCTTCGGCGGTGATCAAGGTAACATCACTCCTGCTTACCTTCTGGCTCACCTTCATGTTTTGCCACTGCTTCTCCATGTGTCCATCAGATGTTTCTACAGCTTTAACCAATGACTGCACATTCTATCTTCAAGCGCTGCATCAGCCTCACGGAGCGATCTCACAAGCTGGAATCATATGAGCTACTTCCCACTCTACTTACCTGCAAGGAGATAATAGATCATCCAGCGATCTACCTTCACCACTGTTAAGTGAGAAACCAGTATACTTACCCATGTATACTCACCTGTCTCCTCAGAACACCACTCGCCAGCCCGAATCCTCTGAGATAGGATTAAATCACGGAGATCGCACACTCACCTCTCTCAAGGGAAAAGTCTACAGCAGTCAGAGGGTTATCTGAGCGAGCAACAG